>JAABNY020000136.1:13686895-13701380 GCA_015164015.2 Brevimyrus niger
TCGATAGGTTTTAGACATAAGCAGTTGAAATATAACACTTGGAAGCCAGGAAAAAAAATTGCGTTACATTGTGTAATCTAGCATCTAAAGGGATGCTGAAATATTCTGTAAGGAAAAACTCTTAAGACCTGTTTTCATGATTTGAGATGTAGGCTGGGGCACAGCAGGAGCTTGGATACCCTGGTAGATGGGGGGCCCAGCACTTTACAGAGGCCCTCGGATATGTAAAATTATAACGAAGACAAGACTGGGGTACCCCAGGTGACATTTTTGAAGGGGCGGCAAAAGTTCTAGCTGCACCTCTGGCTGTAGGCCTTAGACAGTCCATCAGCATGTCCTCAGAATTCTTGAGCCTGGTTTTTTTCTGAGGAACGTCTGAGAGACCTGACGTACTGACTGGGTGATGCCAGCTGGATTAGACCATGCAAAATCATTAGCTCCTGAATGGTTATATTCATAAACTGGAGGCCGGTATGTTTAATCTACAGCCAAAGTACCCAGCAGGTGTAAGCAGGAGCTCCACAGTGATGGTAGCCCCAGTGCTTAGGATGTCTAATAGGAGAAGACATTTGATCAGTTAGTCCTTTCAGACAGGAGCTACAACTGCTTAAAGTGGACTTGCCTGGTTTTTACTCACGTCATTCCGGATCAAACCTGTCAACGTTAATAGGCCACTTCTCAGATATTTATTTTACAGAGAAAATGACTTCAGAGCGCTGTGATGTCACACGTCTTCCTGTGTACGTGCAGCTCTATATTTCACGGGAAGATTTAATGTAAGAGCTCACAGCTAAGGACATATAGGAGGGACCTTGGCTTTTGTACCTGGATTGTTACAGCATAATGGCCAGAACTAATACCCAGGCCAATGGGAGAGGTGGTTTCCTGCAAGCTGCTTTGTGTTCACAGACAGTATGTTTGATTGTGTCATCCCTGGCCTGGGGGATGGTGAGGTAGTTACATAACAGGTCCACAGGCTGCGCTGGTCATCATGCTACAGCAGTCTGGTTGCCGCCCTCAGGCTTACAGGGTTCTGCATCATATGATGAATGTGTGGATAAGGCAGCTAGGGTTTCTGGACACGCACAGTAACACGAATGGCTGAAACTCGGCGGCGGAGCTGAAAAGCTGACGTTCCTCCTTCGTCCCCTCTCCCAGTCACACTCCGGCGATTCCGTCCGGTCAAAAATCCCCTGCTTCACGTCCTCCATAACCGAGATCTTAGATCTTAGATACCCAGACTCTGTGTGACATCAGCGGTCCCCATCCCCCACTCTTCATCAATCAATTCAGGCAGCGTAATCAGCGTTTGACGGGGCTCCAAAAGAGGAACAGCTTAATGACGGCGTCACAAGGCCGCCTCATTGGATCCATTGAGCAAATCAACCCCACAGAGAGCAGTGATGTTGGAAAAAGGCTTCTAAGTGCAGATGGTTAACCATCAACCCCACAGCTGCTCATTAAGCCTGCACACCCTATTCTGCTTCCTTATTTTTTCAGCAAATTACGAGATCCCATCGCTCCTCATGACACCAGCAAGGTCTGACATGCACAATTTCTCCCGGAGCACACATATCTCAGGCTTGTCCTTGGCAGAACTTGACTCAGGACCTGCGATAGAGTTTCCAGATAACATCATGCAGCCGGCGTATTAGCGACGTGTCAACAGAGGTGGGCTTAACCCGAGACCAAGATGAACAGAACTTGACGGGAAGTGAGGAAGTCTGTGGTCAAGGGTGACCTTTGACCTCCCCACCAAAGGAGGCTGTCTCACGCTGAATGCAGCAAATTTTGCAAAATCTGCAAAATATTCAGGTGCTAAGACGAGGGATCAAAAGCTTTCACACCAAAGACGGTTAAACTTCAGCGGCTTATTGCGAAAAGCTCGCACGCCGAAAGAAACTGGCAAAATAACAAGCACCACAAACTGTGACGACGAGTTTTTCCTGTTTTTTTTTTTTCTTTGGATGGTCATGTCATCTCATTGACCATGTAATGGAGCAAATTACAAAGAACTTAAGTATGTAATAACCTGGATTAACTAGATGCTAATAACCTGCTGACTTTGGTGACTGGGAAATATTCAGCGAACCATTTGTGTTAATTTTACAGTGATATGTAGGGGCGCAGGTGGAACATTGCGGAGTACCCTTCCCAGCATGCCCCACTTTCACGCGTAATACTGGTTTATTAGTTCATCATGTTGTATATTATGTGGCACTTTTTCCTTTGTCTGATGGCTCGTTTCGTTTTCATTGTTCTTATTGTGACACTGTTATTGAATAGCTAAACAATACACCGATTCATCCATTCATTTCTCAATCCATACTTCAGACTGCTTTGTCAGATGACAGTCATGGACAGATTCACTGCTGGATTCTGTTCCACAGAGACGCCCCAGAAGACACGAGGTCTGACACATATACCATGGATTTGGGAGGCTAAGTCGTTCAATGTTTAGATAAGGGAATGATATTTCACATAGGATAGTGTTTGCATTTTATTTTTATTGTGCTGAGAGTTACTGGACACCAATTAGATGAACACGCTGAAGGCAGCTGTAACAGTACCGGGTTTCCAAATCCAGCTACAGCAGACCAGTAACTCAGGAAGTTTAGGATAACATAGAGAAACCGTGTTTCTGATTGTTTACAGTGTTACTGACAAAGCCATGACCATTTCTAGTCATTATTTCCATTTTATGCTATGCATTACCACAAAAAAAAGAGTCTTTGCCTCTCGCCAACGTTGCACATGTAGGGTATATGTGAGATTTTGAAAGGCGCAGTCTTCTCCAGGTTGGTTCTGGATCTCAGACGCTGACCTATCTTGGTCCGCTTCCTCATCTTGCTGGCTGCACCCACAGCCTGCCAAGCCCAGTCCATCTGCTAATCCCATTCCTTCATGAGAAGAGGCCACTCCGGAGATCGTAGGAGGTGACGAGAGGAGCTAATGCCACGGCGAATGTGGGACAGCTCTCCGCAATCCGGGACAAAATAGAGCAAAGCCTACAGCATTAATTGCATGGTTGTGTCAAGGAGACTTGAGAGGACAAACGGCAGTGAAGCAATGTCAAGGCTGCCATTTGATGTACGTAGGTGTCCTACTCAGTAACACTGGGCAGGAATGAAGCTGAAGAATCAATTGGCATCAGGGCTAAAATACTTGGGGTGAGGCTTAAAATGCATAGGGCTATAGGCTTAAAATGCATAGGGCTATAGGCTTAAAATGCTCAGGGCTATAAGCTTCAAATGCTCAGGGCTATAGGCTTAAAATGAATAGGGCTATAGGCTTAAAATGCTCAGGGCTATAAGCTTCAAATGCTCAGGGCTATAGGCTTAAAATGCATAGGGCTATAGGCTTAAAATGCTCAGGGCTATAAGCTTCAAATGCTCAGGGCTATAGGTTTAAAATACATAGTGCTATAGGCTTAAAATGCTCAGGGCTATAAGCTTCAAATGCTCAGAGCTATAGGCTTAAAATGCATAGGGCTATAGGCTTAAAATGCTCAGGGCTATAAGCTTAAAATGCTCAGGGCTATAAGCTTCAAATGCTCAGGGCTATAGGCTTAAAATGCATAGGGCTATAGGCTTCAAATGCTCAGGGCTATAGGTTTAAAATACATAGGGCTATAGGCTTAAAATGCTCAGGGCTATAGGCTTAAAATGCTCAGGGCTATAAGCTTAAAATGCTCAGGGCTATAGGCTTAAAATGCTCAGGGCTAAAGGCTTCAAATGCTCAGGGCTATAGGCTTAAAATGCTCAGGGCTAAAGGCTTCAAATGCTCAGGGCTAAAGGCTTCAAATGCTCAGGGCTATAGCCCCGAGTGATCGCACCTAACGATGCCTGTGGTTCTGGGTCGGGAAATGAGCAAACTTCTGGGCACAAGGTATTGCGGGGGATGGGGGGGGGCACGTGTAATTCAGCTTCATTCACCCTCCGCCAATAAACAGACCTTTCCATGTAAATAATTAAAAGTTGACCCTCCCCCTGCGCCATATCAAACTCTCTCTCCTACACCTTTTAGCTTGCGATAGAAATTGTGAAAAAGGTGTATCACCTATGGTGGGCTGGCGAAAGAAGGTGTCATGCAGCCAGTTGGCCAGTGTGGTCACCAGGTTTACGGCTGATCTTTCTAAAGGTAGGTCACTTAAGCTCTTCCCACTGCGCTCATCTGGACGGCATCGTGACATTTAAGAAACTCTTTAATGCCCAGTGCTTTTTGTGTCCCCCGTGATTTACTGTTGCTGTCAACTTGCAATTTATTAGGTGATGCCGTAGATATTTATATCGACGTTCCTCAAGACACCGGAACAATCAGGAAGGCTGCTTGCACGTCTCAATCCTGCCCAAGAACATGGCTGAAGGCCTTGTGGCTCCATCTTCCCATCGAAACTGTTCACAGGGGATTTTTTATTTGCCCTGCTTCTGTTTGCAGGTTCAATAACACCGTTACCACCGTGGTATCGCGATATTAGTTAGCATTACAGTAGGACGCAGTTAAAATACCTTTGAGAAGAAATGGAAAGTGGTATATATATTTTTGTGACGATTGCCTTCATTACACAGGTGGCCCAATGGAAAAGCAACAAAAACAAACCATGGCTTAGAAATACCACATATTTATTGTTACAGTTGGAGTACAATAACTTTACTTTGGTTTAGTGATCCGATGTTGTTTTTAAAGATAAAAAATTCCAAACACTTTACGTTTTAACCAACGATTTCTTACAGTTTGGGACCCTGTGGTATAATACCATAATACCCCAAACTTACCCTTTCTCCTTAGCAGAGACTTGCTCCTGATGCCAGGTGTACGTTACATTCATCTGTAGCATTAGCAGCACGCTAAACGCAATCCTTAATAAGACGCTGTGCTAAACGTAGAGCAGGACAGTTTAACATTTCCATTTTTTATTTTTAGATTTATTTATTATTTTCTTCCTCCTGTTTTTCTGAATGACTATTCGGTCCACCATATAATGGGATTTATTTAGGTGATTTATGAGCACGATTACTATCCATAGGTAAATTCTGTTTGTATACATTCCCGCGACAAAAAAGAAAAACTGCACATTAATTAACGCTGCGGATTAATTACTCATTGTGGTTTTCCCCCCTTTAAAACCAGTGCTGAGTAATTAAAGGAAATTAAAATGTCACAAGCGAACATACGGACGTGCCAATTCGGCCAGCCGGTAGCCAGCACATGACCTCACCTATGACCTCTTACTGCCAGATTTCTGTCCAATCAAATTTCATTCAAATTCAGCGCGTGAGCTGGGTGAATCCCTGCCCATCCGGTTTTCCATGTGGGCCTCCTATAGGTCTCAATTCTTATCTCAGCTCAGCGGTATTCAAGGCTTGCAGTTTCTATGAATAGTTTTGAGGTTTACGCTGAAATTCCCCAATGACACATTCATTTCTGTCTTGTATGCGCCTCTTCTGCCGCCGAATGAGTCAGCACATGCATGAAACAGGAATCGCAGGCTTACTCCCAGGTCTCTGCGATCGTGGTGAAGGTGAGGTGAAAATGTGAGGCATTTTCGCAGTGGTGGCCCTGACGGAGAATTTCTGCATTCAAACATTGGTACTGTAGCTTTCTCCACGGCTTACGGTTGTGTCTGAAGGCTGAGGTGCTGGACCAAGGCATTGTGCGAAAATGATTCTGTCTCTAGACAGCATTGGATCTACAAAAAAATTGGGCCACCTCTTTTATGGCTTTTACCTTCCTTCAGCAGGGCAAAGCCGTGGACTGTGGAGGGAACTTCAGTACTTCGGAAGAGTCACTTAGAATGCAGTGATGAGCAATGAAAAATGAACAAAACAAAAAAAAGAACAACGTATAAATAATGTTAAGCAAACGGATAAAGCTTTTCAAAACAAAAGCCTGAAGTTTGGTGTATCAGTGTTTTTTTATGTAAATGTGATTTTTAGGCATACAGCATTGCTGACTCAGTGTTGCGATTTGATATCTGCCAATCAACTGTATTTTTAGCTTAGATTTTTAATGCTATGCAGATCAGCAGCATCAGGCAAATCTCTGCACACGCATTGGGAGACCTGAGTCCGGGTAATAAACCAACACATTTCATCTGTGCCAGTGTGTGAGAACGAAGGCGGAAGCGGCGCGGGGTAATTGTGGGCTTTTCAGCTCGGGGTTCCTTGTTTCTGCTTCATTCTTGTGAAGTGGGGATGAATGCCGGGGCTGTGTGTCATTCATTCACAATGAGGGTAGCGGCACGGATATGAAAGATCTAAGATTGCAAATAAGAGGAAATAGTTTTCAAAGTAACCAAATCAGTTAAAGTCGAAATAGCCCCCTGGACCCATTCTTCTTTCAGTGAACAAATTGTTCTCATATATAGGGGTTGCCAGATAAATTACCCCAGGCTTCACTTCCAACTGTGTGTGTGTGTGTGTGAGTGGTCCAGGTATCCCTTACCTTGTGGGGACCAAATGTGATGAATACCTGTTTTTTTCAGTTTTTATTGTTTTACCTTATGGGGACCAGTTTCGACTGTGTGTGTGTGTGTGTGTGTGTCTCAAATGAGAGCAAGATGGGATATGTGAAAAGAGGCATTCTAATGTAAATGTCAAATACAGCATAATCTCACAGGACCTCTAGCATGTCATTGACAGAAGCTGTCTGATGTTCAGCTGATGTTCAGCTGAGGTAGTTACACCTCCGATTGGGGAAGGAGATCTGCTGTTAGATCTGTATCAGGGCCTCAGCTGACTGCAGCATGGTGCAGGTGTGCATTCACGCAGACTGGTTCCGTCAAGATCAGCAGATAAACTCCGCCTCAGTTCCTGAACTCAAGAAACGCAGCCAATGGAATAAATGCTTTTGACAATGGATCTGTTGACTTTGGGAGTTTTTGGACATTAACAAAATTACATGGAGACAGAGTGAGCTTTGAATCTAATTCTATAACATACGATAAAGAAGCCCGACTTTAGGTTACTGGCGATCTCATGGCAAAAACTCTTTCAAAATAACAACACGCTGAGTGAGTTTTGGGAAATTTGCTCTTCAATTCTGGAATGACGGAAGAGATGACGTCCCCTAAGCCTCAGTTAAGCCACACAGATGAAGGTCTGTGCCAGGAATACCACCCCATCGTCTGAGTCCGAGTTTCCCTGAGACAGCCCACCAAGCAGAACGAGGAATTCCCGACAGAAAGGAACCGCAATCTCAAGTTCCTCATTTGCCTGCCTCGCATGTCCCCAGGTAAAACGGGGCCTCGGGCGAAGGCGGAGGGCGTAAGCTTTGTGGTAAGTGAGGGACAGGCACGTGGGCGGGGCCAAAAGAGAAGGTAAGCCGACCAGCCAGGCGGGAACAGTGAAATCGCCTTTACCTGCTGGTATACAGGAAGCAAACGACACATGGGAGAGGCACCGCCGGCAGAGAAATCCACACATCTAGCGGCCTTCCGACCCAGAAGCATGAAGACAGAGGCAGAGAAGAGCTCCTTCATAGGTAGGGCCGCTTTTACTCGCTTTTGGGCAGGGCTGCATGGGGGGGGGCCTGCTGTACTCATCTCGCATCTCCAGCCTGCCATGGCTCTGCCGGGGCCATATTTGCATCATCCCAGCTCCATCGCAAGCTATTCAAACTCCCCTTATGGCAATTCACTATGGTTTCCTATGGTTTTTATGCATAAGCTTTACTATGGTACCTCATGGTAGCGCCCAGTGTACTACCACGGTTTGGAAAGACCACGGTAAAGCAAAGACCATGGTAAAAAGAAAAGCATGGTTTATGACCAAGATTATACTAGGGTTTAACTGTAGCGAAACTATCATAATACCGTAGTCATGGTTTCCATGGTTACCCAAAATACCATGAAAAACGGCAAACCATTGTAAGCCATGGTTATTTAATTACAGTAAAACCATGGTTAATTTTCGTAAGGGTCTGCAGATGGACATGTGGCCGCATCTGAGCTTTGAGATCATTACTTCAAAGCATAAGCTGTCCGTTAATTGCAGCACTTTATGCTCCATGGTGGAGAAATACAGCAGTTTGCTTCTGTGGTTCAAGGGAAAAGCTTCTGATGTTGGTTCCCAGTGATGTGCTTGTTTGTGGATTCTAGTCCCTGGCGGCTTAACCATTAATCAGCATCTCCAAAAGTCAGCTTAAACCTTCCCTCTCATCACTCCTACGGTTCAGTTGATACACCTGCTCTTCATCACCCTCCCCTGCGCTTTCCAGCCCATTCCAAGGATCCTGAGTGGACCTGCAAATTACCCTCACTGGTTGAAAAGTAACTGTGCTGGCTGCTGATTGGTTACAGAGACTGGAGTTGCTAATTACCTACACATGTGATAGGCGGCGATGCTACTTGCTGATTGGTTACACTGACTCGAGCTGCTAATTATCCACACTGCTGATAATTAACCATGCTGGCCACTGAATGTATGTGTCTCCTGTTTGAAGAATTAGAGCGCCAGAGGACATACTGAGGTGGACCTAGATGTGAGTTACTGAATGTAAAACTCAGGAAGCTGTTCTCATTGTACTGTGGTGGAAAAAAACAGGCCATCTTTATCTGTGACTCAGGACAGAGATAAGCTACCTTTCACCATGGTGACAGTAACCCAGCACATTAATGCTCTCAGGAGCGGGGAGGGGGGGAGGTTGGCACCGGTGTGTGAGCTCACCCCCCAGGGCGGCTAATCGGGTTACGATGGCGGTCAGAAATATCTCCTCGGAGATGAGTCAGACAATCTGGGCCCATTCATAGACGCAGGTTTTAGCGCTGCGCTGAGATATTCACCGTGGCGGCCCGCCTTGAGGCCATGCGTCGGAAAGTGCCGGAACAGCAAGGCGCCGCTGTAGGTGAGCGGGTCTGCAGCCGTCTCTGCCGCTCTCGTGGCTTTTCATGGGGGGGGGGACTCCAGGACTCAAACTGATCATCCTGCATCCGAGAGTCTGAGTCCCAGAGGCCGAGCGAGACGGAGAAGAAAGAGAGAGAGACCGAGCAGGACCCTAGGGGGGGGGTTGGTATAAAAGCCCCCCCTCACTTGTGAGTCACTCAGAGCCTGCGAGAGGAAGCCCCCCCACCCCCCAAACGCCGACGGCATAAAGTACCCGCTGGCTCTGCGGGGGCGGCCCATGTTAAGCTGACTCACGGCTCCGCACAGCCTGTCAGTCCGTCGCCTGCGGTGCGCAGCATGGGGCCTGGATGCTTAACGTCTCCTCCCCACCTCAGACAAACCCTGGCTGAGGGCATGAAGAAGACACCAGGCAAAGGGAACAAAGATGTCCACAATACACACTGTACTCGGAGAGAGAGAGAGAGAGAGAGAGAGAGAGAGAGCCTGGTCACACCCGCCTGCCGCCCTGCTGCGTGACACCTGTACCACAGGCATGAGCCGTAACATAGGTGTGTGGGGAAACTCCCGCCTAAATTAAAAAGCTGGAAGTGCCACAGCCTTTCATTAGAAGAATTAAAATACAGTACAGAGTAGTTGCCCAACCTTTGGGGTGTCAGTTGAAGACGCCCGTGTTTGAAGAGCTGCAGGAGAATCTGCAGCGTTGGAGTATAAGTGAATGTGACATCATACATCACACCACAGCATGCGTGGGGGAGGGGGGGGGGGGAATGGTGCTGGCCAGAGCCTTAAGGATTCAGTGTTTATCGTTTGAGATTAGCTGTAGCGCTAATAAATGCCCCTGGATATTCGTGGTGAGGTATCACAGATAGCCTGCAGTCTGCATATGGCAAGAAACCATTTTCCTCCAATAAATTCACAGTTTCACCTGCCTCCTAAAGGTTTGCAGAGGAGTTGGGTGCCTTGCACATTTTCGGCTCTCTTCAGCAGATAAGCCACACCGGAAGCCTTTATAGTTATATAAGGCAAAATGTGTTGGATAACAGTGAGACCTGCGTACCCGCTCATCCGGGCGTAAGGAGATCGGGGCAGAAGCTGGCGATCATACCAATCTGATTTAAAATAAATTAGTTCAAATCGAAATTGTACCGAAAGTACTGGAATTCCACAAGTGTGTTTCTGATCTGATCCAACGATCCAGCAACAGCAAAGTTCTGGAAATTCAAATCCTAACGGTTTGCCCTAGCATGCTTAATTCCCGCGGACCAAAGCCATCACAACGTCTGTCTGTCCGTTGAGAAAAAAGAACCGAATCCATTTGAGGTTTTCTTCTTCTGGGTGTGGGCGGACCTGCGTGACGTCGCGGCAGCTCTCCGGGGCTTCCTGGGTGACGTCAGGATACCTCGGCTGGGAACCACGTGTCTCGTATAAAAGCACTGGCCCGAATCGAGCGCGGATCAGCACAGCTGGAGGGACAAACTGGTCGCTCGTTTTCTTCATACCGGGATTTACCTTTTTACTGATGACTGAAAATAAGTGCGATTTTACACACAAGATGAGGGGGATCGTGTCCTTTTTCACAGGTAGGCTTGGGGTCGCTGCGATCGCTCATGTCCCGGTTTACGTGGGATATCTTAGTATTATCGTGTATTTCCCTACAATCCGTATAAGCTCTGAAGGTTTTTGCTGTTATTTAGTACTTCACTGGAACACTACTATTGAGTTTCTTCCATTTAATACTTTGTAAATAAAATTGTTTTCAATTCACAGGTGTTTCGGGAAATTGTGTTCTGTGTTAGTCTGCACCAGCTATGAGATGCACTTAACTTCTTTCGCTCTGATGCTTGTTTTTTATTATCATTTTTGTGCGTGTGTGAATTTTTTACCAGTACAGTTCTGTCAACATATATTTCAATATCAAGTTATTAGCATGCATATAAAATTATTATTTATATATGTGTTATAAAACCTGCTAAAAAATTAATTTGATGCTATAGTTTTAGTTTGATTTTTGAAACAAAGTACTGGCTTCATCAGGTCAATACCCATTTGTTATTCTCCTGACACACATTCACATTCTATTCTTCAGCTTTCATCAAGGAAAGGAAAATGGGACTGAACGATTTAATTCTGAGGCTGGCTTCCACCCCCCCTATTAGTCAGAAGTAAGTATATCAGCCTTCTCCGCCTGTTTTCCGCCGTAGGATGGAGGAATGGCCTTCACTGGCGGCCAGTGGCCAGTGCCCAGTGTGTGTTTTGGTGTAGAAGTAATAACGCTGTGCCGATACTTCGGTAAGACTGCAGTGATGTTTCTGTACGTACCTGTCAGAATTCAGCCGTCCCCAGGGACGCCATGTGTAATTTCTGACCATCGAGAGCCGTGTGATGTGTCTGACATGTTTTCGTCATCCGATATATTGACTTTCTCGGTTGTTTACGTGGTGAATCCCTAGTGATCTGGTGCATTCGACTTGGCTGATACTGTTTTTTTTTTTCCTCCCGGCTGCTTGTCACAGACATTTAGACGGACATATACAGCCTTAATCTCTGATCCCCTGTCTGGGTTCATTGTACATGTTCAGGTAAAGCCAGGGCAGAAATAGCATCCAATCAGGGCGCCCAGTCATTGTACTGCCTAAGTACTTTGGAAACAAATCTGTCCTGTTCCACTTAGGGGGTTAGCCTGCTAAGTCTATTAAAGTATAGAGATGCTTCATGTGTCCCAAGACTTGGCTGAATGGAAGCCTTGACTACTTTGGGCACTGCAGGGACAGTCTAGGTTTACATTTTACGGTCTAGGTGTTATCCCGTGATTCTGAGCAGGATGTGTGGTTAGAGGATGGATGTTTAACATTTATGCTCTCAAGTTCCTAAAGTCATAAAGTCTTGACCGTCATCTGCCCTGGATTTGTCACTAATTGTGATCCGATGACCTAGCAGAGTTTTACTGTCGGATATTGGAAATGTGGGGGTTGGGAGGTGTGTGTGGGGGGGGGGGACTACTGTATGACTTCCAATAAAGCCGACTTGCTCAGAATCACTGTTCCTCTTTCCCTTATTGCCTGAGACGCTGAGTTTGTTCTGCAAGTTCCACCTTGAGGACTACGGCCACCTAGTGGTCAGTCTAGCATACTGTAAGCCATTTCTGTCACTCGCGCACCTGAGTTGGGCTACAGCAGAAAAAACGAGTGACACCACTGAGGAGTTCGAATTTCACAGGTTTTAAAGAACAATATGTTCAGACCACATAGGAGCTTTCTTCCGTGGCCAGTACTGCAGACTGTCCCTCTGCTTCCCTTCCAGCTCAGACGTTCATGTGTTCCTGAAGGTTGATGAGAACCAGAATGCGGAGACAGAGGAAGATCTTTCTCCTGTACGTACCTGAAGCTTCTGGGACATATCTTTTGCCGTTCGGGTGGGGGGGGGGGGTCTACCCCGGTGATCTAATTCCCCGTGTTCTTTCTCAATCAGCTCGGCTCAGCTTCCTTGAGGAATTCCCTCCGGGAGGAAACACAGTGAGTATTCCTGGGTTCTCCTTTTGCGGCAAGATGCATGATTCTCAATGCAACGGGCAAGAGCGTGAGATGCTGGCTCTGTCTTCCAGGATCAAGCCGTCTGATTTTGACTATCTGAAAATCATTGGGAAAGGGAGCTTCGGAAAGGTAACGGATTGCCAGCTGCAACTGGAAATGGTTTGACTGCTTTGGATAAAACCCTCCAGGCGTCGAGTTGCTTGAAAATAACCCCGTCGCACTCTCCGCCTTCCAGGTTCTGCTGGCTAGACATAAGGAAAGTGCCAAGTACTATGCAGTGAAGGTCCTTCAGAAGAAGATTGTGCTGAAGAAGAAAGAGGTGAGCCTTAGCTCCTGAACAGCAGATACGCTCTTCTGAAGCCCCGGCAGAGAGCCGCGCACCGCATGTCTTGTTCACTTGACTTTAAAATACATTCTGTTGGGCGGATTTTTACCAAGGTCATCCGCTTCAAACCATCTACGTTTGGACTCGTATGACCGTCCGTAGTCATGGAGTCCACTTTGCGTTCTCTCTCTTTCCCCTCCGGCAGCAAAGACACATCATGGCGGAGCGGAGTGTGTTGCTGAAGAACGTGCAGCACCCGTTCCTGGTGGGCCTGCGCTACTCCTTCCAGACTGCCGACAAGCTCTACTTCGTGCTGGATTATGTTAACGGGGGGGAGGTGAGTCTTCCGGGCTCCTCGGGGGGTTGGACGCGAGCGGAGAGTTGGGCCGCGGTGGGCAGATTCCGATGAGGACGGGTCGGGACCGGGGCTCCTATCTGTTCAAAGCCCGCGTTGGATGCGGCCTCAAGCGCTTTCCCAGGCCGACGCGTGGACACATTATAACTGAAGAGCAACAGACGCGGGGAGAAGCCTTTAGCGGCGAGCGGGGATGGTTAGCAAGAGCAGCAGGACAGTAGGCGGCCGAACCTTTCCCCACTGACCGCTCTGCTCCCCCGCAGCTCTTCTACCACCTCCAGCGCGAGAGGGTCTTCCTGGAGCCGCGCGCGCGCTTCTACGTGGCGGAGATGGCCAGCGCCTTGGGCTACCTGCACTCGCTGCACATCCTCTACCGGGACCTGAAGCCGGAGAACATCCTGCTGGACTCCGAGGGCCACATCGTGCTGACCGACTTCGGCCTGTGCAAGGAGGGTCTGCCCCCCAACGGGACGACCACCACCTTCTGCGGGACCCCGGAGTATCTGGCCCCGGAGGTGCTCCAGAAACAGGCCTACGACCACACTGTGGACTGGTGGTGTCTGGGCTGTGTCCTCTACGAGATGCTCTACGGCTTGGTACGCATCCCCGCCCGGTCTTATTTTTAATTTTTTTTTTTATCGACGTACACTTTCTAATCTCTCTCCGCCTTGCATCGCTTCCGAACACCCAAGTTGTAGCCCCACACTCAATCGGCCGCTAAATCCATAGCTGAAGTCTTCGTCACCGATCCCCCTGTTGACGGCGCGCGCAAACAAGAAAATCCGTCTCGCGCGTCATGCGGCCTCCCTCCACACACCCGCACTCCTCGCGCGTCGGCCAAAACAATCCCAGGAGAGCAGAAAACCGGCTCGTTCTGATGGATAGAGTCGCACGTTGGGCGCTGAGGGGACGCCTTCCTAAGCGGCGGTCTCCGTCCGTGTCAGAGCGACGGGATTCACACGCTGCGACTGAGACCAAAGTGTTTCCCTAAACCCTTGTGTCTCTACAGCCCCCGTTCTACAGTCGCAACATGGGGGAGATGTACAACAACATCCTACACAAGAGCCTGGTGCTGAAACCTAACGTCTCCAACGCTGGCAGGGACCTGCTGGAGGGGCTGCTGCAGAAGGAGCGCGCTCGGAGGCTGGGGGCTCACCAGGACTTTGTGAGTAGTCTGCCCCCCCCCTCCCCGGATGATGCTGTGCGTGGTCCTGTCGTGTCCATCCAGGCAGACACTCTCCCACTGCTATAATCACACAAACAGACAGTCTCTGCTGCTGCTCTGGACATTGATGTACATCAACATTTCACAGCAACTTCCTTCCAGTAGCAGTCAGGCGGGTTGCTAAGGATGTTCTGGATGGGTCAATACCCCCGCCTCCCCCTCCCCCGACCCCCGCCTCCCGCGACGCAGCTTCTCCTACCCGTCCCT
>JAABNY020000136.1:13702869-13717588 GCA_015164015.2 Brevimyrus niger
AACGGAGGGATCGATGGTGGGGGGGGGGGTCGAAAATGCTGCAGGGATGGCCGTAGTGGAGTGGGTGGGGGTGGTAGGAGTCTCGTCACGTCAGAGTTTTGGAGTCTCCACCCCTGAGAGATGAAGGGCTTTAGGTGTGGCTGCTCCGTCAATGCGGCCGCATGCCTTTGCCCGGCGATCTCCGGCGTGCTTCACGGAAGCGAGGATCCCGGATGTTTCTGCTAATGGCGAAGGTGTCCACGTACCAGCGTGAAGACACGGCTTTCCGTGAAGGAAGCAGGGGCCAGGAAGTGCAGTGACACCCGCTCGCAATTGTTTGATGAAGACTGGCAACCTTCCCAAGCAGGAGCCTGGACGTGTTTTTGTTCCCAGATCTTCCACGCTGGAGATTGGATGCGTTCTCTCCATATCTTCCATGCAGTGGTTTTATGGATGCTGCCTTTATTTTGTAACACTGCATAGAACTTTTGTTGACGGACCTGTTGAATTTTAGCCGTATGCATTCAGGTCTCATAATGATAACTGCAATTATAAGCAATAGTGTATTATTTTTTTGTTTGTTTGTTTGTCGACACATAAAGGCAGAAGAGACAGATTGGGACCAGAAGGATGAATTGGATGTTCTCCACTGCTTTGCAAATCAACGTGTCTCGGCAGACGAGTGTAATTACTTATCTTATCGATTTAAATTGGCGGTACACTACGACGGTAGACTCTCTCATGTCTGTTTGGTCTGTTTACATGCTCCTTACATTTTGGACATACGTTGCAGTGGAGAGCAGCCCTTTATTATCCTGGAACAGTTTCCTATTGTGCATTAACCTTTCTGCTTGGTTGCCGTTGCACTTTTTGGTATAAAATGTAACGAGGCGCAGGCTGCTGCACAAAGCCAAAATATGACCTAATAAGTCCACGGCCCAAATGCACGAGACTGGGGCATTTTAGCTCTCGTGTCCCGCCCCCTTGTCAGATACCTCCCATGGTCCTGCTACTGTGTACAGAGGTGCTTACGCTGGAGTTCCAGCCCAATGTACTGTTCTCTTACTTCTGTTTTTTTTTTTTTATTAATGTTTCTCTTCCCCAGCAATATGGTCATATGTCGGACTGCGGATACCAATCACTGTCAGGCACTGCGTCACACCAACACAAGAATAGCAAACACAAATAAAACACTATATTTTTGTTACTAATTTGATTATACTAGTGAAAGTGGTGGGCGAGTTCAAATGTGTATCAAACACTTAAATAGCCTTTGAGAATTAAAACTATATTCTATTCATAATTACTTTATTGCCATGGCTAGTTTGCTACGTAAACCACTTCACCTGTAAATATGATATAATGCTGTTTGATAGAACTGGGTATGCCTTTTCTCTGTGCAGCGTGCTTGTTTGGTCAGACCATGTGACCATAAGTGGGCCTCTTGATTGGATGGTGGTTTTTTTCTCACATTTACCAGGCCAATAGGGTCAAATTTCTTGGCCTGTGGTACTGTTGCGACCGCTGCCTTAAACCAAATCCAGGGCAGCATGAGTTGTGGGTTTTTTTAAGAATGTTTGGTTCACTATGGTTACAGTCTTGGGTCTTCCAGAGCAAACCCTGCAGTTGAAACAGGAGGACAGTGCTAGAGGGATTAATCTCCTCAGAATCACTCCCTCTGGACCAATGGAAGCCCAGGCAATACAGTGGGAGGAGTCAGTTTCTTCCATATTTGGAAGTTATAACCTTTTTAAGTCATCTTATGTCTTCTTGAATATTTATTATATATATTATATATGTTGCACAACATATACGGTACACAGATTCATATGGTACTTTTACAAAGCTGAAACAGCTGCTGCAAGTCATAAAAATTTTATTGAGCTCTGTAATGAAATGTCAATAAATATAAAGAACTTCTGTCTGTTTGAATGTGTTTTTTTCTGATAAATTGTGCTCTATTATTTATTACCTAATAGTGCTTCCTGGGGGGAACTTATTAAATCTCACACTTAATGGGGGTGTTTTGTCATAAATATGTATTTTAACTGTGATTTATGGGATTCTGTGCAGACATTTAACCAATAACATCCCATCACCTACACTGCACGTTCAGTTTCCACAGCAACCCCATACAGCAGTTTTATTGGATCCCATGAGAATCAAGGATTCAGGTACCAATGACTAGCTTAACAAGTCTCATGAAAACAAGACTTACTATTAAAAATACAAATTATACAAAGAGCAAGTTTACAAAACAATCCAAAGTATTTAACATAAAAAAATAGTTAACATGAAAATAAACAGGAAATAACAGCTTCTTTTCTGCAATGAAACACTGAATAATTATTATGGTATCAGGGAAAAGCAAGAATTACATTTAACATACCCTAATTTGAGAAATAACCAAGCTTTCTTTTTCTCCAGAAGATCTGTCTATCCTTCAATCTTGAAAAAAAAGGCTAGTTTGGAAAACCAACCTATACATCCCTCTAACTAAGCAGCTAATATTTCTGCTACATATTTTTCTACAGTGATCACTGTTACAATTGTTACACACATTCTTTAATGTAATGTAACTGCCAAAAGCACACATTTCATTGGAATGTAAGCTAATGTCTTTGACAGGACAGCTATCACGAGAGCTGTTGTCTAAAATGTGTTCTATAGCTCCCTCTAGTGGATGTGCGTGGGAAGGCAGTCCCTGAGAAAATCCCTGACTGTATATTCCAGAGAATTCGCCTTCTACCATAATCAGAGGCATAGCATGACATTCTGGGCCTGTAACAAAATGTCACCTTAGGTCTCCTGCCCAATTTACATATAATTTTACGTGTTTAAGGGCCCCTGTGAAGTGCTGGACCCCCTGAATCTGCCGGGGCATCTGAGCGCCTCTGATACCCCTCACTGTAATTTGTTGCTAACAATGATATTATATCATTGGGAGTGAAGCCTGTTTCTGTACTGACCTGGGTAAATAAGAATACCAAGGAAACTCACATTTTCTTTAAATTAAATTCAAAAAGAAGATGTCGTAAATATAATTTTATGAAAATCAAAGTAGTAACAATATTAATTACATCTCATCCATGGCAGACAGAGTCACAGGAAATGCATCTGAGAGGAATGACACTCTATTGCATCCACCTTCAGGTACCCCAGGGGACCGTCTTGGAGAACCGCTGTAGTTCCTTCACAGGAAGTCCTCAGGCGCATTCAGTACGACAGTCTTCAGTTCAGTGAGCAGATCCACAGATTTAGAGCTGAGCTGCCAGCTGGGGACCGACAGGTGAATCGGTGGATCTGACACATCATAGGAATGAGGCAGTGGGAACCGCTGTGCAGTCTGTGTGAACGGTCTGTGTGAGGAGTCTGTGCGAACAGTCTGTGTGATCAGTCTGTGTTTGGACTGTGTGATCCAGTGTGTGTGATTGGACTGTCTGTGTCATCAGTTCCTGTTCCTACCCAAGGTGTCAAATCTGCAGGAAGACCCAGTGTGCTGAAAAGCTGGTTTGGCAAAGCACAGGACGAATGAGCAAATTACAAGCATCTCTTAAGAAGACCAAACGGGCGTACTTAACAAACTGCTCCGAGCCTTCAAATGAGCCACTTTAAGGAGTAACTTACATGCATAATCTTGAATCATTGATCAAATCAACGATTATAGGCAATAAATAATGTAAATTAATCCAAATTTGTATTGGACAAAAAAACTCTATGTAAACATCTCTCAAAATACTTTATTATTTCCATGTTGTTGGAATATGAAAATATTACTTTAATGTTTTAATTGAACTTGACGTCGATTTAAAACTGTAATCATTTTACCAACTGTTATATAATGAAGTACAGCTGGGAATTGCTCTGAGCGTAAAGGTCTGTGTAAACTCTGATGTGCCCATTGATGCATCTCCTAACGTTTTTTTCTGGATGTGCATTTCTGAATCCCTCAGGAGCAGAATTACCGCAGAAAATGACCGGATGCATTAGGGGCTTTTCCCCCTACACATTCGCTTTGTATTGCACGGTATTAACAAGCACGGGGGAAACCCCGGAGATATTTTTTTTCAAAATACTATGACATTTTTTGTTCCTCTTTTAAAGCCTCCTTACATCTCAAACAATTTACTGTTTATAAACTAGCAATGTATCGCTGTATGACCTTGTGTCAGGGTTGCACTGGGCACCGCCGCTTCCAAGCTCCCATCCTGCCTCTCTCTCTCTCTCCCCTCCCACCCTCCTCTGCTCCTGCTGGGAGTCACCGTGAGTGTGTCTCCTCCCGTCTTCTGACTTTCTCACTCCTGAAAATCGCCTGACTCCACCCCTTATCCAGCTTTACTGGTTCATCTTAATGACTTGCCTCCTCATATGACTTCCCTCATAACCCCTCTGCGTTTTTAGGCCTTGGTTTCTGTCTACAGCATCTTTTTTAGTAGAACTTTGTGTTCTCTGTCACAGTGCACAAATGAATTTGGTCATCAGTGTGGCACGTGAAATACTTTGTGGAATCAATTAGATTATTTAACAGACACTTTTATCCAAAATGAAGTACAGTTAGGATAACGGAGTCAGTTATTCCCTGGAACAATTGGGGCTCAATGGGTAAACAACTCCATGGAGTGGGAGATTTGACCCAGCAATCATCTGGTTGCAAAGACCAGTGTTTTAACCAAATGAGCCACATATACCAACTCAACTTGACCACCACCACCTGTTCTAAAAACGGAGGTAGGCTTTTTGGCACTGTTCTCCTTACATCTCTCTAATAAAAGCACCCTGTGTGTTGAATGCTACGTATCAGTCAGTCTTAGTGACGTGAGGGTGCAGGAGAGGAGTAGAAGTTTGCGGCCAAGTTCCTCATTCTTTTGTTGGTCACCAGTTGCTCTTGCTTGGGCCTATCAGCCTCTTCAGTCCCATCTACAACCAACAGACGAAAGTCTACCTCATCCTGGACTGGCGCCAGGGGCTGCTCAGGCCGCAGCTCAGTCCCCCTTGGGTGGAAGCAACTGTAGTAGAGGACCTTCAGAACCAGGCCCAATATGTAGAGTGAGAAGATGATTCCAAGAATCACATAGGGCTCCACTTTGAAGATGTTTTCCAGGTGGTCCTGCTGGTACCACCAGAAGCCGAGCAGAAATCCCATGTCTACCAGCATGACGCTGTGGTAAATGATGCCCCTCCACAGTGTGCTGCCCTGGGTCATGTTGAACCAGCTGAAGTACCAGATCTGGCTAACAGTGCACCGATAGAGCCACTCACCCACCAAATTGTCCATGAAGTCAGAGTCCTGGAGCCAGGCCCAAACGAGCAGCACTACACACAGGCCTAGGTAGTGTGCCGCGATAAACCGGGGGTCGGCACAAGTGGACAGAGCCACAGCAAACACACGAGGCCCGATCAGCAGCAAGTTCCATAGGAAGTATACCAGCGAGGAGACGTAGCCCTGATTGGTCTTCCCTGGGAGGAAGGAGCGCATGCAGCGATGGTACATGGCCACGCTGAGAGCGATGGACGCCGCAGATCCTGCCGTCTTCAGAGCTGAGGGGGACAGGTAGCCGTTAGCGGCCGCTCCGGCGGACACAGGAGCACAAGGAGGTCTGAACCCTGGCGAGGGGGGTGGGGATCTCCTGTTTCCACTTACATTTTCAGTGGGGAGGCTGGAATATTCAAGAATCTTTTGCCATCAGTATTTTGCCACCCACCCCCCCTTTCCCCAAACAGAAATCTGTAAGCATTTAAAAAAAAAAAAACAGCCCTCATTAGGTAATGATTTCGAGGTCTCCCTTCATCACTAATCCAAGCCAGCCAGCCAACACGACAAGGTGGTTCTGTTCACCTACAACAGCTGGAACCAACCAGCTGGAACCAACCAGAAATCTGCACATCTGCCTAACATCTACGGAATTCGATTTGAATTATTTTTCTATAGTTCATTTTCATAACATTACATTGCCTCGATACGCTTTACATCATTTCTAGTAAAAACAACACCCTTTGCTGACGACTCACTCCCCCCCCAGGGAAGGTCCCTTTTGGAACAGCCCATTGCACATTCCAAGACACGCATGCAGGTGAGAACAAGCATGGCACTGAAGGGGATTGTTCCTGGAACTGGGGGTTCGGGGCTCAAACCAGGCTCTTGCGAGCCCAGGCTCAGAGGCTTAGCCCACTGAGCCACATGCCACCCCAGCATTCATTACCCATGTGCCCAAGGGAGTAAGGCATAGGCACCAGTGCCAAGGGAGACCTTGTTAGGATCCAGATTAGCCGACTCAAGCCGAAAGTGCAGGGTCTGGAGCTGGGGCTTATGTAAATGAAACCAGTGCCAGCTTCAACTCACATGTTATGAAGTCAACCTGCTTCTTCTGGATGATGATGAATATCATGAACACCAGCTGGGGGGCGCTCTCCAGGAACGTCTCAAAGAGCCGTAGCAAACTGAGGTCATGGTTCTGGTACACGGCCTCCCCCTCCAGCAGAGGGTCTTTGTCATTGAAGCTCTTTATGGAGATCTTCAGAATGTTCACGTATCTGGGTTTCGTGGTAAGCAAAGAAAGAGTCACAGCATTTAGTGAGAGAAGGATAACAACGCTGTGCCTTTCAGAATATAACCCTTCGACTTCAGGTCTGGGACTACGTCCTCTCAGACTTCCCAGCGTTACCCCAGTTAAAATATGTTTCATATGGCCACTGAATGATTGCCTGCATCACAAATTTGACAGACCCTATGAACTGGATTGTGTAGTGCATGCAGGTCTAGTCACACTCCTGAATCTCTGAATGCAGTGAGCAAAGGCTTCTGTGTGTTTGTGTTAAGGTTTGAAGTTGTGGTCGTGATTAGGAATTTTGCCATAGAAATAAATGGACGGTCCCCATTTAGATAGGTACACCAACATATTTAGTCTGATTACTATATATTAATATACAGTGGTACCTCGGTTCTCCGGATCGAATCCTAAAAAGTTCGGGTTCTGCTCTAATTTTTCCCGTAAGAAATAATGAAAAACCAATTAATTGGTTCCTGGACCCCCAAAATTACACCTAAATATGTTTTTTTTTTGCATTTAAACACAAAATGAACAGGATAAAACGAGAAAATCATTTTTTCCTTAATGGCTACCAAAACGATAAAGATCTTATCCCAACATTACCCCTGTCCTGCCCCGATCATCCGCTCCTTCCGTGTGCCACGCCCCCTCGTTAACCTCGTGTGGGATCCCTATGTGATCAGCTGTTTCTGGTTGTTATTAATCCTTTGTATTAAGTCCGCGTTTCAGTTTGTTTCGCCAATCCGGTCACTGGGTGCGTTGGACTTGCTTACAGCTGGCTTAAAGCAACGCATTCTGATCCTGATGCGCGCATTACGGTTAGATGCACTGCGACCTCTCACCCGGCTGCACAGACTGGAACCACCTCCGTGACGACACACCTTTGCCATTATTGGCTGAAGAGTTTAGTTACACGCATGACGTACGTTTGTATCACAGGCAGTTTCAATGCGTAATCTACCGTTTCTCATACAGTTGATTATCACGTAAAGCAGTGAGAACTGGTCTTCAATTAATTTACCTGGTAAAATAAATGACATAAATGCTCTAATAGTACACGTAAGTTAGTGGTTTATTTATTGTTAGTTACTCTAATGTTGCGTTGCTTTATTTGGTTAATCGTCCAGTCTGTGAAGAAGGCATTCGCGTAAGAATTGCATTGTAGTATGATTCATTGCCTGGTGCATACACTTTTTATTAGGTCAGCGTTCACGGTCGGATGGTTGATATTCAGATCGAGTTCTAGGTCAAACTGGTTTGCTCGACTTTCAAGAAATTCGAGTATTAGTGAGTAAGAGAATCAGCGTACCACTGTATAGACTATATATGGTATGGTGTGTAGTCACGTATGAGTACATACACATTGAAACACACGCACTCAAATGACACCCTCCCATCCGATAAAAACATAAACACCGATCACATGGAGATTAGCCTTGCCAAAAAAATCACAGTTTTATTTTGAAAAACATGGATAAAATTCAAGCTTTCATTTATTAAATTGTATTAAATTATTGGTAAGTCATTGTTTTGTGATTGTTCGTCACTGCATTATTAATAATACCGCAAAAGTTCAGTGTTACACACGTACAGAGCAGCTTTGTGCGTGTGACAGATACAACTTGAAACATACCTGAGAGGCACAGCTAGGAGGGTGAGGTGGGCAGCTGTCAGTGGCCATTTGCCCCTGATGAGAAGCTCCGGGTCAGGCTTCTTCCTGTCGTAGTAGTACAACAGTCCACTGAACAGTTGAACAATAACAGTCGAGGCCAGGAAAATAAAAAGTAATAGTCCTGTCTCCAGATATGCCCCTTCTGAATAAAGATCCACCACCAATCGAATGTCCAGCGCCATATCGACCACAAACAGGACCAGCCCCACCAAAGTCAGCAGGAAGTCGGACGCGGGGTACACGAAGGGGAAACTGTCCTCAACCATTTCTCAGTGCCTCTGTCCCCATTAGCACTATGGGAAAGCGAAAGCAAAACTTCTGGAGAACTGAAAACACTTAAGGGTGCCCTAGGCAGTCCGTCACGCCCACTTCCTCTTAAAGGTGGGGAGGAACACAAACACGGTCAAACAGACTACAGTTGCCAGGCACTACAAGGTGACCATGTACAGAAGCTTCTGTCCCGAACACCTGTAACTGTGTAACTTGCAGCCAAACAGTTACTTCGATATAACTTTAAATACTACAACTCGTGGTCATAGGTGGAAACTAGCGGGAGAACATTATAAACTGTATTTGAGAAAACACTTCTTTATGCAGAGCATGGAATCGTCTTCCGGTAATGTACTGCAAGCTAAAACCCTGGGCTCCTATAAACCAGAGCTAGATAATATTTAACAACTCTGAGCTATTAGTTAATTTCCCCTCAAACAAGCTTAATGGGCTGAATGGCCTCCTCTTGTTTGTACATTTCTTATGTTCCTATACGTCCTACTAAGTCGAAAACCAGCAAAAGGCTTGAGTTAAGTTTGGATCCGCAAACAGCTGGGTTTCTGTTATATTTTGACACGCCCCCCCTCTTCCTCCCTGCTGTTATGTAGACCGGCATGGGGACAGATCAGACTGGCTGCTCTGATGCCATTTCACATGCCTGTGGTCACACAACTGCGGGTCACTATATCATGGTGCTCAAAAGAAGGAAGTGCCCCCACTTCCATGCTGACTAAAACAAGCTATTTTAAAGGTGCGTATACTGAGGGAAAGTCCCGCCGGTTCTGCTCACTGATGCTCTCAGGCCTACCAGTTAAGGGCCCCCCCCTGTGTGTGGTGGCATGCGGCCATTCGGGAGAGTACACTGTCTGCGTTGGCCACCCCCAGCTCTGGCCCACTGCCCTGCAGTCCAGCTGGCAGCGAGTAAACTGATGGTGGTGAGTAAGAATTAGGGATGGAAACTCAAGGAAGAGGAAGAAGCGTTGCGTGGGATTTTTGGAGAATTTATCTGAACTATTGGGGGATTTACATTTTACAGTGTATGTACAGCTGACAAACATGCAGAAATCACATACACTAATAAAAAAAATTGTGAGATTTTATAGACGTTTATGTTTAGCAGTTTATTGAACACAAACATATTTCCCATGCTAAACATTATTGTGCCCAAACAATGACGTCAGGCACAAGAATTAATGGTGAAAGATGATCATTAGGTCAGAGTCTGCTCAATCTGCTTAAAGTCGGAAATGCTCAGTCGGAGTCAGACTCCGCACCCTCACAGTCACTGAGACATTGGATAGGTGGGGGTCAGCCTCAGTGTTTGTCCAAACTTCCGGCACTTTCTCCACTTGCACATTCATGAGCTTGTTGTGGACATCTAAGGGCACACAGTGCAGAGTCTTATTGGGGATGACTTTAGTCATACCACTTGTGGGCACATTGTAGATTTCCAAAATGTCCATTGGATCTTTCTGGAAATTTTATAGGAAATATTCCAGTGAAGATTGTACTTGAAGGTGAGAGCTCAGAGACAATGTGAACATCAGGTTCTCTGGCATATTAAGGGAAAATAAAGGATTGTCCTTGAACTTTGTGACACTTTGTGGAAAATCACATTATAATGAAATGTCTCACAAGTTGTCCAAAATAGGCCATGATGGAGGCTGTGATGGAAGTCATGGTGGAGGTCATGATGGATCCGTAGTGGAGATCACGATGGAGGTTGTAGTGGAGGTCACGATGGAGGCCGTAATGGAGATCACAGTGGAGGCCGTAGTGGAGGTCACGATGGAGGTCATGATGGAGGCCGTAGTGGAGATCATGATGGAGGCCGTAGTGGAGGTCACGGTGGAGGCCGTAGTGGAGGTCACGATGGAGGCCGTAGTGGAGGTCACGATGGAGGCCGTAGTGGAGGTCACGGTGGAGGCTGTAGTGGAGGTCACGGTGGAGGCCGTAGGTCCCTGTATACAAACATCTATGGAAGTCTCTCTTTCTCTAGGCCAGACCCTTCCCTGCTCCGCTGTTCTAAAACTCAAAGAAGGCTACACACTGTTGCTCTAGAATTTTCTGGTACGTTCTAGAAACTCAATATAATTCAGTTAAGCAACTTATCGAACAGTCTGACTGTGAAACAAACTGCAAAACCTTCAATGATGGATTTGAGTGTCATTTTCGGTATGAAGAACTTCACCAGCAGGTGGAGACAGGCACCTACCAACCAAGAGCAACTGCGAGAAGAAAACTTAGGCACCTGTTTTATTTGCAAGATTAGATAGACTGTTCACCCCTCAGTGCACTGAACACACCTGGAGAATAGTCGGTTTTTCTGGAGACAGTTCAGTTCCCACTGTCTAGTCGTGTTGTTTTTTTTTCCCTGTCTATTTAATTCAATACTTATTTTTAAACTTTTATACTGATTATTACAAGAAAGCATTTTATAAACCATCACTATTTGTAGATGATGCACAAGAGTTCCTTCCTGAAGCCCAGGAAAATGTTATAAGTCTGGATCACATGGAACCTAAAATCTATGTAAAGTACCTACAAATCCACATGACAGAAGTCATCTGACTGTCACACTGCTTCGTGGTGATTTTCCCATCATGTTTCACAAACCTGGCTCTGCCCCAATTTTCAAATTACACGGGACTTTTTTTATCTTTACTGATCTCATCCACAACGTTCATTAATATTTAGTGAATACACTGTATATTTGTGTGATTATTAGTTGGTGGCAACAGAAAAACTATTAATAATTTTAAAACGTTCTGTGCAGGCTTTGGTTTCCGTCATTACAGCATATTGGACTTCTTGTTTTATAACATTCCTGTAAAATGTTACCGTGCGCTTTTGTCACTCTTCCTGTTAAATTGTAACCATAAACACACATCTGATGCTGACGGAAACAAGCCCCCCCCCCCCCCTCCATGACTCCCCTGTACTTTATTACGTCCATCTTGCCTGAAGAAATCTTCTTTTTTCCTTCCCGCTGCGACCCTCCCAGCTTTCTTTCACCTCCATATGTCTGTGTGTCTCATGGAGAGCAAGACGGGGTATAAGAGCATCATCTCAGTGTAAATGTACTCGTACTTGTGCAAATGGCTATAAATGGATATAAAGGATCATTTCATTCCATTTCAAAGACCTAAATATAGGTATTAGAAATATTTAGGTCTGCATTTGGCCTGGTGTTGTTGTTTAAGGAGCACGAACTGATACGCTGTATTGCCACACCCACCACATGACAAACCACCTCAGGGATGAGAACCTGAGTGCAGCCGTGTGAAACACGTTACATCAGCACCACACTAGTCCAAATGGACCAGTTTCAGTGCCAATCCTGCCACCAACCTTCAAGTTTTTCCCTGTATGTTGGAGGACCTCCTTACAGGGCTGGGTGTAGATTAACGTCATGCCCAGGATGCTGGCCTAGTGATTGGTCCCTTACTTACTGTATCTCTAAGTTAGATGTAGTAGCCTTGAGCAGTGTTTCCCGATCCGGTCCCTGGGGACCCACAGACGGTCCTTGTTTTTACTACTGAGAACTGGGAGGGAGCAGAAATGTGTACTGATTGTGGGTCCGCAAAGACCCCAAGGAAACACTGCCCTTGAGCAAACTGTTCTGATCTGGATGGAATCTTTGTGTCATCTGCGCTGCTAAAGGTAACTATAATAAATGTAGAAACTTCTATGTAAATGTTCTAACATCATTTTACTCCAATGCTGTTGCTGGCAATGTATTAGTGAATGAGAATTAGTCTGCGCTCGACCTCAGTCTGAAAAGACTTACTCATGTTTGTGGTTCATTTCTGGAGCCGAACAAAGGCCAGGAAAATGTGCGCTCCTCCCTGGAGTCGTGGTTTATTTTATGCGATAAAAACAGCAAGACATGTCCGCCCTTCAGGACTGGGGACTCGATTCCCGCCCATGCTCTGTTTGAGCGTGTGAAGTTTGCATGTCCTCCCTGGGTGCACAGATCTGTGTGTGTATACTGTACGTATAGTGCTTTCCAGCCACAACGCAAAAACACGTTTAGGTGAACTGGTGACTTTAAATGGCCCACAATGTCTGCATGTCCTCTGATGATGTCATTATATCCTTCTTCTGCCCGTGATTGGCTCCAGTGACTCTCTACTAAATAAATAATTTATTTAGCAGACACTTTTATCCAAAACGAAATTAGGGTCGGACAGTTTGTGGGTTAAGGGCCTTGGTCAGGGATGTAATGGTGAAGTCCTTCTGCCAACCCTGTGTTCAGAACCAGTTACCTTTTGGTCTCAGGCACTAACCCTATAACCCCCCGAGCCCCACATTGCACATAAAGAAACACTCCAACTTATTTAATCAACCTCCAAAGAGTTTTAATTCTACATTTAGGTCACGGTTACATCTCATGTGTTGGTGTCTCATTGTCATCACATTTTTTAACAGGAATGTGACTCAGAGATTTGTCCACATCATCTGAAATGCGTCCAGCCCGCAGCACTGTCTGTGTCTCCCAGTTCCCTGCTTCTGCTCATGACTCACATCAGCAGGCAGGACACCACTGAAGCACTGCTTCCATCCTCTAGACACACATGCATCAGAGACTGTGCCGCCAGCCATGATGAAGGAGACGGCCTTCCACTCAGTTTCACTATCACCTTCACATGAGCGACACATAACTTGATGTGAAGATGGAACGGTCTATCATATGGGCGGAATTCCTACCTCCAGCCCATGTCCTTCTCTATAGGTTCTGCATACAGAAGGGCCCTTTCCAAGCAAGGGCTGCCTTACCTGCCCCAAGATGGAAGACCGAGCAAGGCAGGCAAAACACCGACATCAATCAACCACAGCACGGCAAGCATGGATTGAGTCAGCTGCAGGTTGCTGATTATGGTCTGTTATACACCAATTGTTGATGACACTATGAATTATTGGTTCACAGACAAGAAAAGGCCGCTCACAATCACCCTTCGATGTGCTTTATCCGAGACCCCAGATTCTAGAATCTGTTCCTCAGAGGGAAAACTCATTATAAGGCATCACCCCATTCCTGGACATGTGCCTAATATTCTGGAGTGCTCTCCACTCTGAATTCTAAAACATGCGTCTCCCAGCCATGAAGATCAAAGCCTTCTCCCTCCATGGTTCTTCTCCATCCCCAGGAGGTCAACAGCTGTGAAGCGTAGGGTACTTGGGGTCGTCCCGGCATGCGAAGTAGGCAACAAGCTGACCATTGCAGATCATGAGAAACAGGCCGCTACCTTCGGGTCAAGGGAAGGTGAGAAGCAGGCAGACGTGACACAGTATTCAGGTGACAATAGTGTTCATTCAGCTTTACTGAATAAAATATAAGACTTTAAAAAAAAACATTTTACAACGAATATTGGCATACAAGCAGAACTGTAACGCTCCAGTTGAGCAATGGCATTACGATCAATGAACAAAAGCTAAACCAGTCATTTTTCCTCTTTTCCAAGACCCTGTATAAGCTGGAAGGTGATTATCAGCTGGAAACACATGGTCTCTGCTAATGAGCCGTTGACAGGCAGCTCTATGGAGTGAAGATGCATTGAGGAAAGGCAGATTTGTGAGTAGCAACTTACCCAAGGCCAGCCACCACTGCCAAACCAGAGGAAACTCCAGCATGACTGAAAGACAGAGCAAAGGTACCTCAGTGTTCTGCAGAGGACATTAAGGGTATGCCGGAAATTGCATACTTACATAGCAGGTGCTGAATTTCATCAGAGATCTGCTAGCCAACCAATGATATGCATGAGATCAGTATGCATGCACTCAAACATTCTGCAGGCGCCATCTTGCATATTACCTCACCTGGATGTTTACCAATATAACTTGACCCCCATGAAAGTTAAAAAATGCAAAAAAGTGTAAAAAAACGACAGCGTAGCATCCATCAGTTGGACACTTCATAATTTCACAGAACACAGCATGTAACCCAGGTACCATTCTCCTACTATCTGATCCATACTGAGGATTTGATCATACTGCTCTTGTTGCGTACTGTATTTCGCCTACTACATAGCAAACAAGTATGCAATTTTTGACAAATCCTAAGTGTGTGGGGCTTGTAGGAGAGGAACTAGAGGCAGTGGCAGAGCTAGAGGGCTAGTTGGGGTGGCAATTGCCACCCCAGACGAAGTCCTTGCCACCCCTGTTGCCACCCTGCTGAAAACATTACACTGTTTGATTTTTACGAACATTTCTCAAATCTCCCAGCGAACGTGAATGCATCCTTACGCAG
>JAABNY020000136.1:13717688-13728643 GCA_015164015.2 Brevimyrus niger
TGGCCGAGCGGTCTAAGGCGCTGGATTTAGGCTCCAGTCTCCTCGGAGGCGTGGGTTCAAATCCCACCACTGCCAATTTGTTGTTGCTCATACATACCAACATACTGAAAGAGTCCGTTTTCATCAACCCCAAACAATACCTAGAGTGCATGTTGGAACGGAGATAATATTAAGCAACACCTTGCTAAATAAAAGAACCATCAGCTGGAGGCTGGGAAGCAAGCTATCAAGGGTAGTGTGGCCGAGCGGTCTAAGGCGCTGGATTTAGGCTCCAGTCTCCTCGGAGGCGTGGGTTCAAATCCCACCACTGCCAATTTGTTGTTGCTCATACATACCAACATACTGAAAGAGTCCGTTTTCATCAACCCCAAACAATACCTAGAGTGCATGTTGGAACGGAGATAATTTTAAGCAACACCTTGCTAAATAAAAAAACCATCAGCTGGAGGCTGGGGAGTCAGCTGTCACAGGTAGTGTGGCCGAGCGGTCTAAGGCGCTGGCTTAAGGCTCCAGTCTTTTCGGAGGCGTGGGTTCAAATCCCACCACTGCCAATATGTCGTTGCTCATACATACCAACATACTGAAAGAGTCCGATTTCATCAACCCCAAACAATACCTAGAGTGCATGTTGGAACGGAGGTAAGTTTAAGCAACACCTTGCTAAATAAAAGAACCATCAGCTGGAGGCTGGGAAGCAAGCTCTCAAGGGTAGTGTGGCCGAGCGGTCTAAGGCGCTGGATTTAGGCTCCAGTCTCCTCGGAGGTGTGGGTTCAAATCCCACCACTGCCAATTTGTTGTTGCTCATATGTATAAACTTAATTGTCTGTCCATCTATCTCAACTCCAAATGATACCTAGTGTCGATGTTGGAACAGAGATCATTTTAAGCAACACCTTGGTAAATAAAAGAACCATCAGCTGGAGGCTGGGAAGTAAGCTATCAAGGGTAGTGTGGCCGAGCGGTCTAAGGCGCTGGATTAATGCTCCAATCTCTTCGGAGGCGTGGGCTTGAATCCCAGCACTGCCAATTTACCAGTGCTCGTATGTATAAAGTTAGGAGTCTGTGTCTGTTTTCATCAAAGTACACATTTTTGCTCCCTCCCAGACAGTCTGCATTTTATCTCCCTCCCATCTCTCAAATCTGGGGGTCCTTAAGGTCTAGAAGGTCACTGCTCCATTATATTTACAAGTTTCATGGGGAAAAAAACTCTTTGCTAATGGACAATATCAGAAAGGTACATCTTCTGTCTGATCTTAATCAAAAGAGAATGTTGCTGCCAGTGGGGAAAGTCCAGTCTAGAACCAAGATTTTCATTCAACCAGACAGTTGAGTATAAAGAGTCACAGAGTCCTCAGCTGGTTGGTTAATACAAATCTTGGTCTGGACCAGAACTTTCCAGACTTTCTACTTCCAACTCTGAGCACCATTCGACCACCCGAGTCAGAAAGCTAACAAACAGGCAGCGTAGGACCTGAAGGAACTTCTCCTTCACCTGGATAAAGCTGTATATGCAGCAAGCGGCCTCAGTGTGTCTCACCTACAGAAGTGAGGAGCACGTGGAGGAGCGTGACCGTCACGGCGTAGTCCCACACCCATCTTCTCACCACAGCCGCAAAGAGCAGGCCGCTGCTGAGGAAGGTGAGCTCCATAGACAGCAGGTTCACTAAGGCACACAGACGCACGTCATTCAAGCACGTGAGCAGGAGCCCAGCCGTCCGCCCCGGTCACACATCCCCAGGGCGGGACCTTACCTAAATATCTGGAGTTTGACTCGGTTGGATTAACCTTGAAATCAAAAGGTATGAGTCCGTCAAAATTCTCAAGCCTGCAAATTTAAGATTAAACATATAAACAAGAAAAACATGAAATGTATACAAAAGGTACAGGCACAAATAAACAGCAAATGCAAATCAACACGCTGTTAACATATGTATGTATCTATCTAATCCCGATCTTAATATATCGTCGCGAAAGGGTATTTCTTTAGGAACCTTAGTGAAACAAACTCACGCATTACTCCCCCATCTCTAGGGTTCCAGCATTGCTTACCTGAAAGCACCAAAACAGATGCTGCCAATCATGTAGTACAGCGTGTAGAATATGACCAGGCAAAGAATCAAATGGAGAACGACGGTCTAGGAAGGAAGGCGTTTTGTTATCAGAACTGGGTAACATAGCAGTCCTCCGCATTACAGTATATTATAGTGGAAATTGTTTCATAACCACACCACAACAATATTTTTCATATGATATAATTTCCATAAATTATATCACAATTTTTATGTTTCCGTAGTTGCCGTAATCAGTAGCCTACCTCTCGAAAAAACACTAATACTACATTATTTATTGCCATGTATTTTTGATTACAGAAAATCACAGTTGTTGGATTGTAATGGTCGATTGCGCCGCAGAGTAAAGCGTAATACCGTTATTTGTGTATAAGAGCATAATAACAGACATTGCATCACCTCTCGCTTCCGCGCTCCCCGCTAATTTTACAGACCGTTTGATTTGAATTTTAATTCCCCTTACCTTTGTGTCGGCCACTTTGCCTTTGAATGCCATTTTAATTTGTTGCATATGTGTGACACACGCGTCGTTTTTCTTCATCCGCTAAACAGACTTCATTTGCTTAGTAAATACGTTGAGAGAGGAACGTGTCGCCCTCTAATGTCTAAAAAACGAAAGTGCACAGAAATCACTTGAAGGGAAAATGCGCTGTCATTTCTTTCCTGTAATTAATAATATGCACTACAATGGCACTCAAGCATCCAGTATTTGGATATTCAAATATTTAGTTATAAAGTACCACTATGTCACTTTACATAGACTGTACATTGAAATGCGCACCTGCTCAGAAAACCTGTCCCCATTGGTTGAGTGAACGAGAAGGCGGAGCTAAGGGCCGCGCACTTCCCTTCGGAGCGCAAACATCAACCTGCGGCATGTTAGGTGGTTGGATACTTAGGTTTCTGTTTACAGAAAATCCGAACGCTGTGTGGGAAAAAAAAGATTTAAAGGATTTAGGAAGATTCTCGAAGTCGATGTAGAGGATTTAAATTTAACAGACCCATGCTAAGCTTAAATGAAAGTATAAGCTGTGGATGTCGTGCTGCAAAAACGCCATGAATATTTTGGTTTTGAAAGTTAAACATGGGCTTTAATTGTCCTTTAAATAACCGTGGTGCGCTTGGTCGCAGTTTGTCGTGACACGCTTTGTATGATATCACACTCGAGTGACGTCTGCTGAGCTGCCCGCCGACATACAGCCACATAATTATACTATGCCGATTTCCAGGAAATCACCGTCACTGATTTTAACTGCAATGTGTCTTCTTCCTGGGTAGTCAAATTCTGGTAAATGGAAGGATAGGTTATTGTCTGTTGTTTTAGATGCGGTATTAGGTAATTTAGTTGAAAGTTTAGGCCCACGTAAAATGTATCTTACATGTCTCAATGAAACAGAAAAAAAACATCTGTCCAGTATATATTGCCTGAGTTGTATGGGTTACCTCACAAAATCCTAAAACATATAAATTGGTAAATCTATATAAATTGATACATAGCATGCGTGTCTCTGGCTTGTGTTGAACTGACCTCCAGCCCTGGGTAACCCCTCACCCTGTGTCCTATTCAGCGGTGATGTTTGGAAGATGGATGGATTACAGTATTGCTGTCTTCTATTGGTGGCTGTTTATTTAGCAAATATGTTTATATGACTGTGGAAAAGGCATTATTAAATAAAAAATAGACCAGTTTCATGTGCATGGTGTCCCACTTTATCTAAACAGCAGGACTATAGTTTGAGATCTTTTGGCCTTTTAAACAAGTATATATCATAAGCTAGGTTTAACTCAATAATATAAAAATGCAAGTAATAGTGTACAGCAGGCCAACTGGAACCAGTGTTCAGATTTTTGGGAAATACGTTGGATAGTCCTTCAGATGTTGGCTGGCACTGCACGGCTGGTCAGTGTTAAACAGGCGACATACGCAGGCAGTTTCACTTGTGCGTAGACCATACTGAAAATATTGTGGTGGGTATATGCAGGAATACAGGGTCAGGGTAAAAGAAACGGTCAGAAATGAGTATCAGTCAGAGAAGTGCGATTACACAATTACACGGTATAACAGGATGCCCACCTGTCAAGACAGCGCTGGAGCACTGGTATGCGCCAGCCGAGACAAAGTGAAATTGGCTTACTCGTGGCCCTAAGAGTACTGGTGCCCTCTGCAGTCTAGAACAGCTACATGAGGGGACAGATATCAAGGAGACTGCTCGGTTACCATGGCGCCGGACTGGTTCTAGCTATAGGCAGAACAGGCACGTGCCTGGGGCCCTGAATTTCCTGCATTGTAAAGGAAATGAAATAATCATCAATTTTCTGTGGGGGGGGGGGGGGGCCCAGGTAAAGCTTAGCCTTAGGATCTTTTAATTGCGATTAATCACACACGTTGGCAGTTAATCGGATATACAGTCATGCTGTACTACCATCAAGAAATGGCTTCATACTCTGCATATTCAGCATAGAAATTAAATGCCATTAAAAATCTTCGCTCATACTATTCTCCCAAGGGAGCATCAAAATTAATGCAATTAAAGACATAAGGGCACATTATGACTTCAAAGCACCAGTTAATATATATAATAATGTCACTTATTATAATATTTATTGTGCTGCTATGTAACAATAAACAATAAGAAATCCTTTTTTTCTTTACTTCCATTGCTTATGCATTAGCTTGGCTGCTGGCGAGGGGGGGGGGGGGGGGTTAAGCTTGCTTAGTGTGCCACCCAGGCTTCGATCGGCCCTACCCAGTAACACCATTACCGGGATCAATATAAGACATAAACTGTAATACAGGACAGAAAACCTCACCCTCAGTCTGTCCCAGTCCAAGTCAAACTTTCTATCCAGAGTATCAAAGAAAACACATTTATTACAAAAAAAAAAATAATGAAATGCACACTGGTTTGTCTTCTGGTTCTTCTATGTTTTTGTTAGTGTTGCACCCAGGGGCATGGGGGGGGTAGGTCATGGATACCCTACCCTGGCAGTTACAGGGGGCCCAATGCTTTATAGGGGCCTCAAAGCCTACCACGGGGGGGGGATCTCAAAGCAATTAGAAGAGGGAGCTGATGAGAAGAACAGCACAGTTCACTAGTTAATCAGAGAGAGACACGCAGGAAGAGAGACCATTCCGGAAGATGGAGAGGGGAAGGTTCCTTAAGGAAGAGGAAGGTGATTTCCTTAAGGTCGGTCTTCAGGCACAGATAGGTCACATTGCTCCCCCTGCTCTAACTGCTGGTCCAGTTCTGTCCCCCCTTCCTGACCCAGTCTTCCTTATGCAGTTCAGCATGTCTGTTTTGTGCTTGTCGATGAAGTCATACATTCAGTCATACAAATAGATACCGTGCAAAAAGTATCCAGCTGGACCAGTTGCATACTGCGTTAAAGAGTCCTTTTACTTTTTTTTTTTTTGCCTGAGAGTAAACCAACGCATGTGTTTCTGAACCAGATAATCGGCCATTTCTAGTGCACAGGCTTATACATACATGTTTTGATAATCTACATTACGTATAGTGCATGTACAGTTTATGATAATCGAAATAAGAACATTAAATGTGTTATTTTACGTTTATAACAGTCAAGCAGCGCTGGACCTGTGAAACTTTAAGTGGATCGGGTGCAGTCCAAGGCTGTAGCGCAGCATTTGCCCAGTTGTGCCGACTACGTGAGCCTCGCTTTCCTCACGGACACCTGAACGAAGCCGAATAAGAAGCAGCGACACCCCTGCACTGATACGGCTCGGCTTCGTTATGAGACGCCATGTGTCTTTCCCATCTCTCGCCACATGGTCACTGATCTGGTACCCGTGGCCATAATACTCGTAGCCTACGATTTTCTACGTACATGATACAACTTGCTTTATGACGAAATTGTCGTCCTGCAAGTGAGACTTAACAAAAACATAATTTTCAAAGAAATTTAGACTGAAATATACATTACAAACGCTAAAGTGAACCACGTAGGCTAAACTGGCTAATTATCCAAAGAGACATTAGTGTGCATTAACTGAGATTTGTTCGCTGCATTAAGTTATCACAGTAAACATCATAGGCTCACGGCTGTTTGTTTAATGGTGTCTGGTGTCATATACACTTCGGGCAGCTGTCCTTTGCACTGGGGGCAGATATGCCACCCCGACAGGACACAGCGCAACCTGCGCGTCACCAGTGACGCGTCTTTCGGACTCGACGTCCCCAGTGCCCGCACATGACCCGCCGCGGGTTCGAGTCTAGGCTGGGCACCGTGGCCGCCGCTGGTCGGTACTCGTGCCGAAGTTGGCAGCGGAGCGGCCGTGCGGCGCATGCGCGCTCGGCGCTTCGCTCGGCTCCTAATAAGAGTTAAAAGAGAAACGAGGTGAGTAGCACGAATTTCACAATAAATCTGCCCGCGTCCTGCCGCCCTGCCGAGGTCACCCAGCATCCCCGCCCTGGGCGCCCAAGTGCGCCTTTCACCCCCCTGCACCGGGTTCCGCGCCACCAAACGGGGGGAAATTTTAAACTACACAGGCAAGTTTGCAGAGAAGAAATTAAAGCGATTCGGGTCGATTTGCACGTCGGCAAGATGGGTAGCCGTGCGAGGGGTTCAGTGTGCGGTGCCGGGGACTCGGCTGCAAACTTACTTTTGTGTGCATTGCTGTGACTTGCGCCGCGCCGTGGCTGTGCATCTGGACGGTGGGACTGACCGGCCCTGGCTGCTGCATTCCGGGACGAGCCGAACCGAGCCGAGCCGCCGGTTCCCGGCGAGGGAAAAAGCGCAGACCCGCGATAGCTGCTCCGGTCGCCTCGGTCACCGATAACGCGAACCGATCCGTTAAAGGCATTTACTCTCTTTATTTACATAGTTTCAACATGCTGGGGGGGGGCCTCTTCCTCCCCTCCGCCATTTTGTATTAGGCGAATACTAATAATGGGCGCTTATACATTACACTTTATTTATGATTGGAATGAACTGCACGGAGAAGAAAAAACTTAAAAACGCAGACAAACTAATCAATTCCTCCACACAGTGTATTTTGAGCCCCGCATTTGTCTCTCGTGACGTAAGTAAAGCTAAAGCGATTTTTTAAGTGAGCGTCAGGCCAAAGACGCAATGTCTGTGTTATCATTTAAGATAAAAGTTTTGTTCGTACTTGGGCCGCGAAAAACAAGTTTATGTGCTGAATTTTTGTATAATTAACATGGTTAAGTTATCGGTGCGATACCAAACAACGGTGTAAGCGAGATATTGTAAAAAGAAGAGAAAGCGCATGTTGTCCCTCTTATGAGTGCGTGTGCATCTTTTCGAAAGGCTCCCTAGCCGGGGCCCTTTGGGTGTACCCTGCGCCTCGGTGTTTCACCCTTTATTTATAATTTTGTGTATTTTTAAAATATAAATATTACGTTTTTGTTCATTACTGGGCAGCGACGCCGCGCAGGCCGACAGTCGCCCTCTAGCGACGTAGCTGCGCATCGCCCCGCTGCCGCCTCAAACTTTCTGACTGCAGGGTGGTGCGTCTGTCGCACTTTGGAAAATAATACAGTGCACACGTGGAGCTGAGCGTCTGTGCTGTCCGTGCTTCAGTGCTGCTTTTAAACCCATATATCGCTACTTTAAAGCGTTACCATATCACAATTTTTGCATTGGATTGGAATTAATCACAGACACGAGTGTCGATTGTTTGATATATATAACTGTTGACGTTTGCGGGTTGGCTTGATTTTACTCGCTATTAGTTCGTTTTTCGGCCTTATATAACCATGTGTGTACTGTGAGTCGTTTCCCCATGATAATATATTCTTGTTAAATTTTGAGACGAATTCCTGTGAGCAGTGACGTTGTCGAGCAGAGCGATTGTCGTGGTCTTTAACACATCCCGTTTTTCTTTGTAATTTGATAATGCTGGCGCTTTTCCCAGTCTCAATCGCCAAAAATCCAACGATTTACTTTTGTTTTAACTGCTTTGTGTGTAGCAACAGCTTTGGGTCAATTAACCCTTTACACTAATGCTCGGGTCTCGTTTGCTCCTATTTAGCATTTAATCCTGCTGCTGTTTGTGTAAGATCAGCATTTTTGTGTTGGTGCTGTCTAGTGTTGCATCTGAAAGGAGACTGAAGATGACAGACACACCCCCCACAGATGCCCCTACCCCTGGGGGAGACTTTGACATGATGACTGCACTTGACTGGAAGGACGGGATTGCTACTCTCCCTGGCAGTGACATCAGAGTGGGTGTGGCTTAGGTCATACTTAGGCTGTGGTGGTGGTGGGGGGGGGGGGTGTTCCCATAACCAAAATCTCATTTAAAAATGTGTTGTTGCCTCTGGGTAGGACTTTCACATGTTCACACATCTGTGTGTGTGTGTGTGTGTGTGTGTGCGTGTGCCTGCCTTCGACTCTCAGTTCAGGATGACTGAGTTTGGGACTCTGGAGATGGTTACGGAGCTGGACCTCTATACAAAGCCTCTCAGCGGCAATGGCGCAGATGCCCACCCTCCGGACCAGCCCCCGTCCCACCGCCCCACCCCGCCACCCGAGACTCCTACGGGCACTGCGCCGGCACCCCCCCTCAACCCCCCCGATAAAGGTGACGCTTGTGATCTCCAGTCGTCACGCGGCTTACTTTAGCCCGAATCGTACCCGGGTTTGCGTTTTGCTGACCCGCGTTTTGGCATTCCCGCAGCCTGCTTGCCCGCTCCGGAGCCAAACCCGGGCCCCGTGGCTCTCGAGGAGGCCCCCAGCGTGGAAGTGGCGAGCTGTGGGTCTTGTGGGATTTCTGGCTCCCAGGAGAGATTCCTTCATGGAAAGTTCTGCAGTGTGACGTGTGCTCAGGCATCCAGCGGCAGGTACCCCACAGGCCATCTCTCTCTCTTTCTGTTTATCCTCCCTCTCCTGCCTGTCCTCCGCGGCACTTTGTCTTTAGGAAACTTCAGCCCTGTGCTTTGCCCCCTCCCCATCTTTTTGCACAGCGGGTGGGTGGTGTGTAAGGCCTGAGTACCAAATACCCTGTGTGTACGTGGGGTGGGTGGGGTGTAAGGCCTGAGTACCAAGTACCCTGTGTGTACGTGGGGTGTAAGGCCCGAGTACCAAGTACCCTATGCGTGTATGTGGGGTTAGGGTGATGTGTAAGGTCCGAGTACCTTGTGCGTGTTTGTGGGGCGGGTGATGTGTAAGGTCCGAGTACCCTGTGCGTGTATGTGGGGTTAGGGTGATGTGTAAGGTCCGAGTACCCTATGCGTGTTTGTGGGGTTAGGGTGATGTGTAAGATCCGAGTACCCTGTGCGTGTTTGTGGGGTTAGGGTGATGTGTATGGTCCGAGTACCCTGTGCGTGTTTGTGGGGTTAGGGTGATGTGTAAGGTCCGAGTACCCTGTGCGTGTATGTGGGGTTAGGGTGATGTGTAAGGTCCGAGTCTTAGACATCACTCTGCTGCTACAACCACAGGTCGACTCCCGGGGAGCAGAGAGAGCGGGCAGGGGAGACCACCCCCATCGCTGCTTTGGAGGGCGACCGCTTGGGAAAACGCCTAAGGAGGAAGAGGAAGATGTACATGGACTCGGGCGACGAGGAGGAGGAAACCCTGGAGGAGGAGGAGGTGAGTCGTGGGCCCGTTATACAGCAAAACGGCGACATTTGGTCAAAATGAGAAAAAGCACAAAACCGTTGTATTTAATATTTCTATAATGATTTGCATCTCCCTGTGGGTTAGTGTGATCACAGCTGACTTCATGGGAGTTTTGAACAGAATTGTTTTGAGGGCAGAATGAAAAATGATTGGTTCACTCTGATGATTGGACCCGCCTCTTCTACAGTCAGATCTTGGTTGCGGCTCCTCTAGTTGCCTGGACCCACCGACCAGTCTGATTCATTTTTTGTTCTGCCCTCAGATCAGTTTTATGTAAGTACACCTACTATGAGCCATAAGTCCCTGTTAAGTTCTTGAGCTCCAGCCCGGAAGCCCCTGAGGTCGCCGTGGAGACGGGCCATGTGATGGGTGCCCTGTGCTGTGTTGCAGGAGAAGGCCAAGGCATGCAAAGGCAGGAGGGCGGCCAAGCTGGCCCGGCTGGGTGGGTGTCTCCTCCGAGCGGCTTCCCGACCGACCGGCACGGTTTTAGGGAGCCGTCCCAGCATGCAGTGCGTGGTAAACGAGGCCGGATGTTACAGGGACGGCCGCTGGGGGGCTGGCGTGTGCTCCCATGGCAGTCATGTGACGGCATGTCTGTCTGTCGCCCCCCCCCCCCCCTCAGTGACCGCCCTGCCTTCGAAGAAGAAGGCGTGGAGCTGGGCAGCATACTTGGAGGAGGAGAGGGCGACTGCTGCCCCCGCCAAACTCTTCAAGGAGGTCAGTGGTCGTGATGAATCTAAATTGATCCACAGCGACCCTGTGATTATTCTGATTAAGAATTTGAATCATTTGACAGCACTTGCACTGCCCAACATGTATAAAGATAAAAAGAAAAATTGCATAATTTTAAAAATGTGAGTGATATTTTGGTGGCTAGTAATAGGCTACTCTCCGGTTTCCCGTGACGACTGGCCATGCTTGTGTGTCTCCTCCGTAGCACCAGTCATTTCCTCAGAGTCGCAACGGCTTCAAGGTGGGCATGAAGCTGGAGGGTTTGGACCCCAGCCACCCATCACTCTTCTGTGTCCTGACCGTTGCCGAGGTAACGCTGCACCCCGTCCTGAATTTATGTAGCGATGGGGTTCTTTGTGTGCCCGAGGGACCAGGGAGATGGGAGAACCCGTTTCTCGTTTCCTCTGGCCTTCTGCTGCAGTAGCCATGGTAACGTCACGGTGGCATGGCAGGAGATGACCTTAACCCCCCCCCCCCCCCCCCCCCCCCCCCCCCCCCCCCCCCCCCCCCCCCCGCCCCGCCCCCACCCCCCCCCCCCGCCGCGCCCCCCCC
>JAABNY020000136.1:13732669-13754186 GCA_015164015.2 Brevimyrus niger
TTCGAGGGTTTGTTTTCCCTTGGGGGAGGGGAATTTTTTAAAAAAGGGATGCCCCCCCCCCCCCCCCCCCCCCTACTTGTGTCTCTTTGGAACTGTGTTTACAAGCTGAGCATTTACCAAGGTGGGGGGGGGGGATCTGTTCCTCCCTTAAGGTTGCTGTATTTTACTCATTCATCATTTCTCGCTTGCTGCTCCTCTTCGGATTTCCCAGTAAGCTTTAGATTTAATCCCTTCCTGACCGCCCTGTGATCCTGTCTGCTTTCCCCGCATCTCGCAAGCTGCTGCTAAAAGGCTGAGCGGCTGCATCCTCCGCAAGTTCTTCAGTAGAAGGTTTTCTCCCTAGCTTTGATAAACTGTCCAAAAATAGAAGTGGGCGAGTGGAGTTTCTCTTCGGGTTAACGTCTGTCCAGCCTGCTCCTGGAGAGCATCACCTGCATCACCTCACACACCTGAAGTGGAACAGACGTTTATCAATCTGGTCCTCGGGCACCCCCAGATGGTCCACGTCTTTGTTCCCCCCCAGCCCGTGAAGAATGTCGGGAACTGGGTTGAGAAATGCAGCTATAGAGGAACTCTGGTTGGAATAAGCTACTTTAGCAAAAAAAAAAAAGAGACTGCAGCTGTGTGTGTGGAAATGCTGTCTGGGCTTGTGAAGGTTCCCCCGTGAAGCCCGTGAACTCTGAGGACGTCGGCCCGCTGCTACACGCGTGTTCTGTGGGAGTCGCGTCTCGCTGCTTTAGTGATTCGTTTTTTCTCGTCCTTACAGGTGCACTTCGACGGCTGGAGCAAGGAGTACGATTACTGGGTGGACGTGGACAGTCCGGACCTCCACCCCATCGGGTGGTGCCAGAAGACGGGCCATCCTCTGCAGAACCCCCACAGTACGTGGCTGGGGTGGAGCTCAGTCACTCCCCCAAGGGCTCCCTGGCGCTCGTTCCATCGGGCATCTGCCGCGACTGGTCTTGGGTCCCCGGCTCTGTAGTCTGTACCAGCCGTCGCCCCCCGGGCCCGTCGCTCGACGCCCATCTTCACGGGGGGGTGTTTGAGTGGCCATAGAGGGAGATTCTGTTCTGGGAGCCTCCGTGGCAGCTTGGCCTGTGCTTTATAGATCAGTGATTCTCAACCTGTGGCCCACGACCCAAATGAAATGAAACGCGTTTTAAAACCAGCAAGCTCCTATGCTGATCCACGATCAGATTTCCCAGCCCCTATCCTAGAATGGACCCATATAAATAGGTCTTGGGTCTGCAAACGCTTAGTGCAAAACTAATGAACGCTCAGTCAATCATTAAACAGATGTTTAATTTTAAATTCACTGGCACGTCCAATCAGATTTGTGCGATGGGCATTGATTGCCGTAAATCGCAGAGTGCACTGCACACTGGATCATAGCGTTAATTTAAACCTATACTTGATATAGTGTTGCGTCATAGCTGGCGTGGTAGCAATCGGGTGGTGGCGCTAAAAGGTTGAGAATTACTGTTGGATAATTTGTCATTTGTTCCCAAAGTTTACTCGTTAACCAATCGGCCTGTTAGTAGGACTCTCAGGTCTGCAGTTCCTCACGTTTCCTAACCGAAGGTCCCGTTTCAGGCTCCACAGACACCTCGGTGCTTCTGGGTCAAGGCTGCCCCACTCCGGGGTGTAACGGCGTGGGACACATCCGGGGGCCCCGTTACGGGACGCACTACACGTGAGTGAGCTTCAGGGCTCTGAATGTGGCTGCTAGCGTAGCATTGCTGCTGCTGGCTGGGTTATTCAGCGGAAACCGCTTATAGTGATGGCGTCTGTCTGGGTGAAACGGATCACCATGGGCGGATGATCATTATAACCGGATGATCATTATAACCAATTTCCAACCATTACTTTCTTAGGCAGATTACCATCTAATTGACTTTTGTATATTTATTGCAGGAATATAAGGTAAATCTTTAGCTATGTGCTTAATTTTTTTTGATGATTTTAAAATACAGTACAGCTGTTTGAAATGCTTTTCAAATTATTGTACAAATCAAGTTTCTGAACTGTGTATAATTCAAAATGTTATAATACTGTACATAATATTCAATTTTATTTATACAGTGTATTTTCACAATGTTACATTGTATCGTTCTTGGCAGTTTATCATAGGCTTTGAATCTATTTGTCATTGAGAGAAAATGACGTTCTTTTTCCTGTCGTGTTTTCTGGGTATGCAGCATTAGCCTTGGGTAGCCTAGCTAGCCAGAAGCAGACGAGTTACCGCAAGGACAAGTAGGGGTATCAATGTAATGTTAAAAAAAATGGCAGTTTTAATTTTTTCTATATGTTGTCATGTCTAAAAAGACACACTTGATTACTATAAGCGAAATATTTACAGTATTTGCATAGGAATGATTGTCCCAAACTTTTTGAGCCATATAAGTAATTGATCACTATAATCGTGATCACTCTAAGCGGGTTCCACTCTATTTAGCAGGGTTAGCACTGTTAGCATAGCGCTACGCTGTATCCCAGGTGCTGTTGCTCCTAAAGCTGCTCAGTTTCCACGCTGTCCTGTAGGAGACAGATGGGCTGGGAGCTGCCTGTACGCACCTCCCCCCCGAGGGCCGTTGGCGCAAGCCGTCACCCCGGCCTCCCCGCTGAGCTGCCCGTCACGCTGTCTTCCCCTCTGTAGTGCTGTCAGCTGCCCTTACTCTGAGATGAACCTGAACAAGGAGGGCCTGATACCTGACCGCCTGAGCGGGGAGCGACCCGCCGCTGTCGCCGGGCCCCACCGCGGCAAGCGGTCCGAGCCGGCCACGCCCACCTCCACCACCCCGGAGCTGCCGGACGTGCCGGAAGACTCACCCCAGTCCAGGCATGTTTTGGCCAGCCCAACCCCTTTTTATGAGGTCCCAAAATCTGATTGACCTAGTTGTCGTTCATCTTCCTTCCCATTCTGAGTGGCTAATCAGATGGGGACGCCCCCTAGTGGCCGCTGTGCCCTAAGCAGCTGCTTAGTTGGCTTATACCTTGGGCCGCCCAGTCTGTTATCCAGTAAAAGGCAGCCATCACACCTCCAGGGTTCTGGATTTGGATTCCTTGGTTTTCCCGCCCCCCACCTGGTACCCAGGCTCAATGTGGACCTGTACTGCAGACACTGTATAAAGAATAAATTAAAGCTAGCTAGCAGTATGGCTAGAGTGCGTAAAGTCAGTTTATTTTCCAGCTTACTAACTTGTCAGCTGAAATTAAGGGGGTCTGTCATCAACTAGTTCTAATTTTACCTGACATTCAACGTTTGGCAGCAGGATGGAGTTAATTTTATTCATCCTGGGAACTTCACATGTGGGGGCGTGGAGTCAGTCTGGGTCTCAGCAGTAAGAAGTACAGAAACCTGCTTTCTGCAGAACAGTGTCTTTCTGACTTTGTAACTGCTGACTTGGTTGTGGGATGTGTTGCTTTGGGTAACGGTGCCCCCCCCCCCCCCAAACCTCGGGCAGGAAGTTGTGGAGTGGCGAGGGTGAGCGATCAGGCCGGAGCAGCACCCAGAGCCTGTCAGAGCCGTCGCACTGCGGTGATGAGCAGCCAGGGGGCCCCAGCGAGCTGAGCAACAACGGCACCCGGCCCAAAAAGTAAGCCGCCTGGCCCTAACCCTTCCAGCGCCTCTGGCCTTGGGGCGTCAGGTCCTGCCTGCGATTCTCCGCGCCATGCGGTCCAGGCATGATGGGCTCCATGTCCTGTTCGCTCCCAGGTCCGGACCAACCCCCCGGTGCCTGAGGCTGCATCTCGTCAAGCAGGAAGCCGGAGAGAGCCGAGGTATGGACGTCCGGGGCCTGTTAGTTGGGCTTCAGAACCAGCCGCTCTCTGATGCACATTGTGTCTGAAGGTCTTGGCAACTCTTCCGATCTGATAAGTGAAGATCGCTGTTTAAAAGTGGTTTTGCAGCTATGGGTGTTGAGTCAGTGTGTGAGGTTATTTATGCAGCGTTAACGCTCTGTTGGCAGGGCAGTTAGCATAGCATAGCGCAGCATGACACACTGTGCACCGTGTCCTCCTCCCCAGCAGAGGGCCCCGGCGGCCTCCGGCACCCCGCCCGCGAGTGCATCTTCGCCTCCTCCTGCTCCTCCAGCCCCACCCACCGCATCCACATGTGCTGGGAGAAGCACTGCAAGCTCCTGCCGGAGGTGCTGGGCCTCACTGCCAAGCGGGTGTCCAAGTGGAGCGTGGAGGAGGTGGGCGGGTCCACACACACACACACACACACTTACTTGCACAGACACCCGCGCACACTTATATTTATGTGCATTAATTAGCACACACGTAACCACATACTTTTAAAGTTAAAAATTAAAAGCAACCGAACACCTTGCCTGTGATCGGGAGGTCACTGGTTCGAATCCCAGGGTCGGCGGAGTGATTTCACTGTTGCGCTCTTGACCGCCACCAGTTACTCCAGGGACTGACTGACTGCTTTCTTAAAAGCATCTCTTAAAGAAAATAGATGTACAAATGTACCTCCACAGTCCCGAGAGGCAGGTGTTTGGGCTCCCAACTGGAGTGTGTTATCTCGCTGACTCTGTCTCTCTGCTACCTTATTGGCCTTCCAGGTTGCCAGTTTTGTCTGTGGTTTGCCAGGTTGTAAAGACCACGCCCCGACTTTCAGGAATGAGGTAAAAGCATAACGCTGATATTAATATTATAAATGTTACTGCCTGTAACTAACTGGTCTCTGTGTTTTGTCCTTTTAAACCTTGTACAGTATGTGCCTTTTGTTTTTGTTAAGCTGAATATACAAAGAAGATTCAAGTGTTTCACTGCTTTACTGGGTTTAAACTGAGTTTTATTTTTGTGAGTGTAAAGTTGCTGAATATCTCTGAGTAACTCCAGTAAGTTGTGGGTTCAAATCCCAGGGAGCACACACAAACCGTAACCCTTCCCTTAACGGGTATGCCGCTTTTCCACTGACATACAGGAACCGACTGGTACCCGAGCCGTACTGCAAAGACACACTAAGTACAGCACGGTTCCAGCTGGCTTCGGTTTTCCACTGCAGAAGGGTTCGGCCCGGTAAAGGCTTTGCCGGGTCTGGAGAAGGGACCTTGACGTTTCCTTACTATTCTGATGGCGTACATCACGATTTACTATGTGCTATTTTTCGCTGGCTAAACAATCGGTCTTATGTCAGTGTCAGATGCTACCAAAATTTTTGGTTAATCACATGAAACTTGCAGGATGCTGAAAGTTTACAGGTCCTGAGTTCTGGAATGCATCAATACATGGCGATGTGCGATACAACTGAAAATGAATAATATATGGAATATACGTCTTTTCCTTTGGATAATCCATACATTAGTAGTATCATTAGTATCTTCGTACATTTTGACCAGTCAGATGATGATGATGATGAAGCCAGCTCGGTTTGGTCAGCCTTTCGCACCATGTCAGTGTGGGAACAGCTTGGGTACGACTCTTCTTACTGGCACAGGAAAAGCGCCATTAGCAGTTTTTGGATGAAGGTGTCAGATAAATGTACCAATAAAGGGAACAACCTAGGGACTGCAGGTGAAAGCCAGCATTTTGGCTAAATCAGACATTTGCAGCGCTTAGCAATGCGCACCACCAGTAACCAGACGCGCAACGGTGGAGCTGGAGCAGCTCAGCTTAGCGACGCTCCCTGTCAGAATGTCACCGTGTCACCGAGATCAGCCTGGAAATTAGCCGGATACAGTGCCGGCCTGTGACTCCTTTGTCCATCTGCCCGAAGCTGCAGCAGGCGTTGACGGGCCCCTGTCCTCCTGTCTCCGCAGCAGATTGACGGAGAGGCCTTCCTGCTTCTCACCCAAGCCGACATCGTGAAGATCCTGAGCATCAAGCTGGGTCCAGCCCTCAAGATCTATAACTCCATCCTCATGTTTAAGAGCGCAGACGAGGAGTGAAGGGCCGGCCGGCCCCGTCACACGTCTCCCTTAGTCTTCCTGTCGTCAGCGGTACGAGGTGAAAGGCGCAGGTGTACCGCCCCAAATCTTTGTGTCCTGCGGTTCTTGAAGGTGGGAAGGTCCTTAAAGTTTGGGCCCCTGTGGTGTTTGAGGCCCAGAGGTGTTTGATGTTCACGATCAGAATATCTCCCAGTGTGCATAGTTAATGGCTTATGGCTTATTGTACCGGCTTTTAGTAGAAGAAATGTTATTGTCAGGAGGAACCTGTTCAGGGATATCAGAAGGAACTGAGCTTCTGAAGTCCTACCTTTTACTTGAACATGTAGTTTTTAAATGAGATTTTTCTTTGGCAGTCAGGAAGTTCCGGTAGACAGATTTATGTAGGAGGGTGAACTGCGTTGAAGCTTGTATCAAATCTTCTCCTCTGAGAAGCACTCCAGGCCTGTGGGTGGCCAATTGCAGTTCCATATTCTGCCACAAGGGGGCAAATGAGTAGTTTACTGTTGAGATTTTTCCCAAGTTTACACTTAAAATGGGATGAAGGAGAAATGCAGTAATTTCTCTGTTTTCATTCTAGACATAGGGCTTGTAAGGGCTACATGCATGAATTTATTTGCTTCACAACGTTGGCTTTGCGGAAAGTCAGCTGGTATGGACTGGAAAACATTCACATGCCATTTGGTGTACGAATGAAAAAAAGTTCACTTTTGAATGTAAAATATGCAACAACAAAAAAAGTATATGTTTTCTTACACATCTGGCATGGTTTACCTCAGTGTCTAGTGTAAATACTGTTGACAGAACGTCTGTTGTACTAAAGACTTCTACATAGGGAAATATGTTTAACAACTTGTGTTTTTAGTTGTTATAAACAATTCCCAGTATTTTACAAGAAAAGCTTCAGCATTTTAAGGGAGATCTTAAACTGTATCTTAAACTGTCTGGACTTAAAAACCAGAGGGTTCATTGAAACAATTTAATTTATTTTGTAAATTCCAGAAGCTTGTATAGGTTTTGTGAGTAATTTTTACTGGAATCCTCTTCAGTGTTACATAGCGGTAACCCTCCGACCTCAGCGGAATGACCCTGAATGTGTACATGAACAATGGTTTATGTTCAAACCGAGTATTTATGCATTTATTTAAAGTCTTCATAATCGACGACGATTTCTGGAAACGTCACTGACTGGGCAGGTTGTTGCGTGCGAAACTGAATGGGAATAAATGAATACAGTTGTCCCTCTTGCTGAGTGTCTGCGTGTTTCCTGGGGGGCGGCGTGTGCATCCTGTTTTCCGACCCGCAAAGTGTTGGACTTTGCTGGTGCTTCCGATTCACAGAATCGGGGTCCCCGACAGCCCCACCAGCTTTGCAGAAAATTCACACATTCGCTGTAATTCATCCAAGCCAGGGGGGTCACCAACCTTTTTGAAACTGAGAGCTACTTCACGGGCACTGAGCCATACGCAGGGCTACCAGCTTGAAACGCCCTCCTAAATATCTAAACTTCATGTATAATAAACATTTTTTAAATGCTTTTTTTTTTTTTTAGATATTTTTAAATCTATATAAATGCAAATGTAATTAAAGAAGAATAGCAACAGGATAAAATTAAGTTTCAGACACTGCTCGCTGGCGCGCGGGTCCTTGAGGGCCTCCTGGTGCCTGTAGGCACCATGTCGGTGACCCGGGTCCAAGCATATCATGCCATTAAATCCAAATCCATTTGTTCTCTAATTTCCAGTTCCTCAAAGTCAGAATTCATTGGTTTGTCCATTCACAAATGGCATAGAACATAAAGAATAATAATAAAAATATCTTTTAAAGTACGAGCATCAGTCAGTAAACTGGTATTTTACAAAGATTGAGCAATGCCAAGTAGATGTGCATGTTAAAATACAAGCAAGAATCACATTCCCCGGTTAATACGTATAATGTCGTGCATTAGCTACAGATGCACGTGTGTGTCTGTGCAGAAGGGCATGGCAGCAGCATCTGCTGTGATTGTTGCACGCGCTCCGTTCGACCGTGCCCTTTCCTCCCGTCTGTGGAGATGTGAGCCCGTAGCTCATGGTCATCCGCTCCCGGGGCGCGTTACTCCTCCTGGCCGCCGTTCTGCTGGGCAGGCCCGGCTAGGTGAGTGTCCCTCAGCAGGCCTCTTCCTCCTTCCCCCCTTGTCACACGTCCGGTGCTTGGCACGAAGCCGCCATGTTGTTTTTCAGTCTGCTTGGAAGGTAGGGACTGCACTGCACTGCACAGCCCACGGGGCTGAACTCCCTGACAGACTCCCTAACTGGTGATCACATGACCAACTTTCATCATGCTTTTTATTATTGTTATTATTCAAAGTATATTATAGTGCTAAGACATCTTATTGTTTTATTTAAGATGTCTATTAACCATATTGTTTTGGGCCTGACTCTAAATGAAAGCCCTCCTCCGCCACCCCCAAGTGGTCAACGGTATTAATTTCATATATGTGGCGTGTTTTGGCTATCAGAGCCCCCTGGTGGCCATCGTAAACCACACAGTCTGGACTGGAGCCCTTTAATGGTAATGATAAATGATTCTGTGCTGTATAAAGTCCCCCGTTAGTACTCAAAGGACATTGACTGTGGATAGGAGCTGTATAACCCAGTCTATGGAGGACTGCCCCCTGGTGGCATTCCCAAATTAAAGTAAATAGCAGGCTCCATGGAGATCAACAATTATGCTGTCTGGAAGCCCCCTGGTGGTTACTGCACGTAACAGTCAGGAGACGATTCTGTGACACCGGAGGGAAATGCGTATGTTTTGGCTGCCCTGATGTCGCCCATCGACGCCGCCTCCAGGGCACGGCAGGTTAACCTCTCTCACTTCTGAATGGCGTTTCTGCTGTTGCAGTGCAGAGGGGGGTGCTGCGTTCTCTGCCCTACACCCACTGGAATGAGGCCTGCAGCTGCCCCAGCCAGACGGCTCGGAGGACACCGGTAAGACTCCTACAGCTGTATAGCAGCAGTGTGCTGGTCTCTGACAGCGTTGTGTGAGTCACTGGTGAAGGACACGGATGGGTCAGACCTTCCCTCTGCAGCAGAGCTGGGCTGCCGCCGCTCATGGTGCCGCGTCACTGGGCCGTCACCGACGCTGGCCATTATCAGCCCCCGCGCCCCTCCCTGGGCTCAGTGACAGACGCGAGAGGCTCCAGCAAACCGGGTAGAAGCCTCCGGAGTCCATGTTTGCTTCTGCCAGAATTCTGCTGCCGAGCAAATCCATGGGCGTTCCAAGCTGGGTGCTGTTCAGCCCGTCGGGGTTTTTACTGACAGACCTTATCATTTGTTTACCACTGACATATTGCGGTAATTGTATTCTCCCGATATACCAGAAAAAGTCAATAACAATCGGTTATTCCAAACTCTGGAAAGTGAATTTACAGATGCGTGGTCCTTTGGATTCTTATATGACAATATACATATAGGGCAAAGACTGCACACATAGTGCAAATAAGTATCCATAGTGCAAGGAAAACAAAAAATTAAATGACCAACATCACTAGTACAGTCATTATGTGGGAAGCAGGTGCCCAGGAGCTTATGCTAAAACAGTCAAAGAGACAGATATGTGCAGGTAGCAGGGCAGGTTTTCAGATAGCTGGTTGAGTTCGATCGTTAAGCCCCTGTGATTAAAATTATTGTTGGGCAATTATTTCTTAAAAAAAATTGACCACGTTAAGCACGGCAAACGTTTTGAAAGGATTTCTGGTTTTTGATTTTTATCGGTGACTTTCGGATTTCGATGAAGGCGACCACAGTCCTGTTTGTTGTTTTTACGGGACCTCATGACTGGCTGAATGAACCAGCTGCTCGGGTCATGTGATTTGTTACATAAAAAAAAAAAAAACAGGCACCTGCAGTAATGAGCATGAATCCCGTGGTGCCACTAAAGCGACAAGCAGCGCAAGTTGCAGGAAGACAGGGTAGCGGGTCAGAACCGTAGCCATGCTGGTCCCAAGCTCCTAATGGAAGGGGTGACCCCCCCGTCATGCTTAGCGAGGCACACGCCGCCGCCCCCTTCTGCCAGGGAAGCAGATGTGGGGGAGCGGCAGGTGCCGGGCCAGTCAGCCAAGTACCGCTTCTGCCGCGCCAAGGATTAAGGTTCTGGCACACTCTCCCGAGGAGTGATTTATGATCTGTTTTATTTGCCACTTTTCCTACCCAGGAGCTGCAGAGCAAAAGTGACGTTTCGTGGCTAAATCTGGTTTAATGACTGATTCTGTTTGTTGCATAACTTCAACGAGTGCGAGGTGAACGTGCAAAATGGACTCGTACCTGCAAAGTCCGAGCGAAGGTCAGTCGCCGTGTCTGACCAGCCACCTCTGCTGCATATTTTCGCCGGGCCGGGCCGGGCCGGGCCTAAGCTTCTCCAGCCGCCGCCGATGGCGGGCATGAGGATCACCTGTTTGTTGACTCCTTTTGGCGAGTGACTCTTCCAGCGCGGTCACACGTCTTCGGACCCAGGAAAGCAGTGACGTTGGCGAAGTCGCGATCCAAACGCTGCACTGACGGTCATGCCCTTCCCAGAGTCGGGACTCTCATTCCGAGTCCGGAGCGATTCCACTGATTGTAGTCTTTGCCAGATGATGGATTTGCATGATGAGAATTTTTTGTTGTTGTTAATAAAAGAAGTGTAACTGCTACCTCTCAATCCCGCACAGGTGGTCCTGTGATGGGCTGCCATCGCGTCCAAGGTGTCCCCTTCCCTCTGCTTTCTGGGATGGTCTCCAGGTACACTGTAACCCTGCACTGGATGGATGTTAACTTAATATACTCCTCAACCGCGATTTGCTTTGTAAAGTGACAGAGGACATCGGACCTGTACATACAATTATGTAGTTGAGTGTTAAAGTGGGGAATAAGGCTATAAATACCATAATTCAAACGAAAAATGGGACAGCTGGAAAATAATCCTACATTTTATATGCAAAACATCAGTGTATTAAATTTGAAGAGCATCGTGCAAAGAATCACTGAGCTACAGCCCAATTTGCACACTGCCTTTAGTAGCTAACTACTCACAGACTTACTAGAGGTGTATATCTGTCAAGCAGCACACAATTGACTAGTTTACATGTAATTTTAAGTGCATTATGAGATTACTTATTTTTAAATGAATGAGGACTAGACTACGGGTGACGTACCGTTTTCGAGTCAAACCACATTTAATCGTCCACAGAGCAGAAATTCCCATTTGAGGACAGCTGTTACAACATAGACTCGCTGCCGCCAAAACTCGCAAACACCTAAAGAAAACAGCCAGGGCGTAGCGGGCCATGTTCCCAGGGCGAGGGCTTCCCACGACCCCGTGGGAAAAAGAAATTCCAGGCAGAGATTTAGACCAGAGCTGGCGGTCTGGCTGGTACAGGCAGTGGAAAAACCCCGTACTGCCCCGGTACGCTGAGCTCCGCAGAGTCCGAGACTCGCTCGGATCTCCGGCGGCTGCTGACCGAGGGCGAGATGATCGCAGGCCGAGCGCCGGTCTGCTGGCCGACGCGATCCCGCCATCACGCTGCGTGATGCTAGTTACGGCCTGGGGAGGGCGAGCCATGTGATAAATCACACATAAGATAAGCTTTATGCTTCCCACAAGGGGAAATTTGGGTGTTGCGGCAGGCACTACAGAAAAGAAATGGCAATTTTTACCATTTTTAATACTGCCAAGAATAAATTACAGTGAAAATAACTAAATGCAATAGGTGATATTTACATTGAGTGTGTAGTGCACGAGTAACATACCAGAACATACCCATCCTCGGCACAAGAGTGTGCATGTTTCCCGCCGAACGTCTAACAATCTCTATCTTGATCAGAAATATCAATCTACACAGTCAGGGTTGACTTGCAGTAGGCAGAATAGGCAGTTGCCTCAGGTCCCTGAATTACCTGCGTCAGAGAGGAAGTGAAGTGATCATCACTTTTCTGTGTGTGTGTGTGTGTGGGGGGGGGGGGGGTCCCCACAAGTAAAGCTTAGCCTAAATTGTGCAGGGGGGGGGGGATGTAACTGCCCCAATCAGATCCAGCTAATACAACCCCTGGAGTCCCTCAAATGAGTGGACATGTCAAATCCTCCCCCCCCCCCCTCCCAGAACTCAACCCAAAGTCATGTCCTTTCCTGTACTGGGACATTATACTTTCCATCACACTGTTTCAATAAAAAGCCTGAGACGTGACGTGTCATAGAGCAGCGGGGGACCTGCCTGTCCCTGTGCCACATAGAGACTGTTACTGTGACAGCCTTGCGGACACTCATCAGGACAAAGCAGGCGGCTAGTCCTGTCGCCAGCCTTACAAGCGGATCTGGACCTATGTGACCGCGCCCAAAGCTATGCCCGGTTAGGGGGAAGGTCATCCAACCTGCGGGGCTTTCGGATTGGCCATGGGTCCACGTGCAGAGCTTTCCAGAACCATTCTACAAAGCAGGAGCCTTCTATGAAAGCAGGCTCAATGACACATACAGTTGTCATAATTAGGAAAAGCCCCCACCGACAAAACGAATTAAACAAATTGCACTTTGTGGAGGGTCTACGCTGGACTCCTATTAAACTCTTACTGGCACAAAAAAAGACAGGTTTTCGGGGAACGAACCCTGCTGCTCAGCTTATGTAAAATATTCCATTAGGGAACTAAAAGGGAAAAAAGGAATCAAGCCGAAAATAAGTGGCTGTGGTCGCAGACGTCCGTTAAGTTGCGCTCAGCCAGGAGACAACGCATCCAAAAACTCCATGAGGAGAAGGGAGGAGGCGCCACTGGTGTTTGGCTGGAGGAGTGAGAGGGTCGCCTCGTCGGTGCTGTGGAGCCAATATAGGGTCGACTGCGCTGTATCGACTCTCTTATTAGACACCAGTTCACCAGCGCTGGAGCCTGTTAAAGCCAGGCGGTTTGGGAGTGTCCCAAAGTTGGGGAAAGGCTGGTGCAAGACGGGGAGGCTTTTCCGAAGCCCCATCGTAGCCTCGCAGTTATTTACCAGCTACAATATGTCCCTGGGCTCTTAGGAAAGAGGCGCATAAAATGTGAGACCTCTCGATGGCAAAGGGACAGTGCAATGCGCACCGCAAAGCCGCGCCGCAGAGAAGGCGACTGACCGCATCGCTTCCCAGGCAGCTGCCGTAAGTGATCGCAGGACGTCTGCATTTTCACATTGATCACCCTTTGCACACCCCCGGCGTGCATGCACCTTAAAGTGAGCTATGATCGTGGTCCTCTTCGGCGCACGCAAACCCAGCTTTCGCGTTAAAGTTTCTCTGGGGGATTACCAGCAGTCTCGGAAAATATTTGGGATGCAGTCCGAAGGATCACTCCCGGGAAGAAAAGCCCAGACAAATAAGGCTTCTGTGGGCTGGAAACTGCACCAAACTGAACTGGGACTTGAGATCTTTTTACCTGTTGGTTCGTCTGATACGCGTAGTATTATGGTTTCTTCGCAAAAAAAGATGGACTTCATTAAAGTCACGCAGTTGTTCCGTGAGGCAACTCGTTTCTCGTGACATCTGGCAAAATTGCTTTGAGTTTAATTGCAGATGAAAGTCACTTTAGAAGCGGAAGCAGCATTTCTTGGACACAAAGCAAAGCCTCTTTTCCCGACTCTGTTGATGAAATATATGTGCATGATCAACGTCGCTTTTCCAAACAGCGTCAGTTTTTAATTCTGCAATTGCATGTTAGGATGTCAATCGCACATATTCACATAAAGGTGAGGTCTCGCTTAGCTCAGCGCTGTAAAGCATTGATATTAAATATTTTTCATTACTCGGTACGCATTGGTAAATAATTGTTAATAGATTCGGACACTCACGAGGGTGACTATGAATATTGTTTTTTTGTAATGAAACCTGTGTTAGTGATACCGGAAGGATTGGAGTTTATGAACGTACGTACGCCGTTAATCTTAGCTATAAGTAAGTAAAATAGTAACAGGCAAAAGAGTTAAACTCGAGAATATGTTGTCGGTTTATGCGATGATGTGCGCTGTCCAGCTCCACCATAATCATTTTTATCATTATTATTAATAACATTATTATTATTGTTATTATATTTACCCATGAATGTCGGTGTTTCACTCCTAACATTGTCTTCCAAGTCCGGCTGTGATCCTGCTGTCATGTCTGCCTCTGGACACAAGGACTCAGCTAATTATAGAAATATTGTATAAAACGTCTGTTTTTACTCTAAATAAAACTGACTTAATTAGGTAAAACGTCCTTGCCACAACACTGAGATATAGACACTGGGAAGGTCGCCAGACTCGTTAAAATGAAAGTGCAAAAACGAGCTAATGAAGAAAAGATGTGTGATTCTCGTGTGGGGAAACGTTCATGTGCATTCAAACCTTTCATGAACACGTTTGGGAACTGACCTCCCCTAGTTTTTCCTTTCTGATATATCAGTATTTTGAAGACCAGCATGTTGAACGTTAAGAAAAGCAATATTCATTCATATCACATACCCGCCTGTGACCAGACAGAATGGCTGGTTCTTACGATGGTCTAATAGTTAATCTCACAACCTGTTATTGTGCTAAATTAATTTTCGTATTCTACAACTGTGCATACTTTTTCCTTATTTTACAAAAACTGATATCCACATGATGTTAAAAACGGAACGTGAGACGCATTGAAAGTCAAAACCATAACCTAACTGTCATTTCTCCACTTAAGATTTATTTTCCCTCAAATGATTAATCCACTGATGCTCATATCAAACGTCATATTTAATATTTTAAATATGTGCTGGGCGACGTCCCGATATTTCAAAAAGATTAGTCATTTGAACCAGATGAGGTATGTCGTTCAGCAGTGTTTGCAGAGATAGTGAGATATGACGCTTACCAAACAGTGATTCAATGGGAAAGTTTTTGACCCACCTCGACCTATTTTCTCATTTAAAAACAAAGCCCTGCCTTTATTGTTAAGAATGTAGAAAAGACAGATCTCGCTAAATGTTAAAAATAAAAAGAAATAAACAGAGGAGTAGAATGGCAGTTTACTGAGCTGTGCGTTTGTGAGACATTACCCATCATGCACTGCTGCCTGAGAATGCCAGTTATTTCATTCACATCCCCCCAAAAAAAGAAAATATTTCTTTGTGTTTCTGCTGGGAATTGTTGCTTTTATGCTTAAAAAAAGCTTCCTTTGCTTTAAATATGGCAGGTAGTTTAAAATCTTTCTCAGTGACGGTGTGGAGTTTAATTGACTTCCGCACCAGAGGCTAGCCTTCATGGGTGTGGGTTCTCCGCGGGACATTGGCGGCGCTGACCCAGTGGTCCGTCTGGATGCGGCATAGTCGCAGCATGGGGCGGCCGGGCGGGCGGTGCGGAATGGCCACGTTTTCCGCAGTGCTCCTCGCATGGGCCTGGCTCGCGTGGCGTGTTTGGAGCTCGTTCCGTTTCACTGCGCCCTGTTTACAGCCGTGCCTTCGGGGGGCGGCCGCACATGTGCTAGCATTTCTCCTGTGCCCGGGCATGAAAGGAAACGACCGCTTTTGTGTGTTTTCCTGAGACAATTAGTCTCCTTGACGGCCTGTGTGCTTAACAGCAGAGTGCTTCAGGGCATGCTGATTGCAGACAGAGATGAGACATGGACGGACACACACACGGGCGCTCTTAGGCTGTCATGATAACCGACCATCCCAGGTTACTTCAAAATTATATTTGGCATCACGTCGTGGGGGGTGGTGTGTGAAACAACGCTTTATTTACCATTTGCAGAGGTACATTAAAATGCTTATTTCACATATCCCATCTTGCTCTCCTTTGTGATATGCACACCCACATAGGTGTGTGATTATATCTTTGTGGGGACTCATTCTTTTCTTTGGAGAAAACTTTAACCCCAATATGATGACCTTAACCTCTACACAGCCCTAACCTTACCTACAAGTAACCAAACAAATTTAAATGATTGCATTCATAGATCTTTGCAGGGACCTAACAGTCCACACAACATCAAAATAACAGGATTTTGTCACACTGTACGAACATTTGGTCCCCACAATGTAATATTAACATACAAACACACATGTGTCTGTATATATATATGTGTGTGTGTGTGTGTGTGTGTGTGTGTGTGTATATGCACACAGTTGAGAAAGCAGCTGGAGTTCCAGTTACAAGGTCGTCCATTTATCTGGTGACCATGAAGCATTTTATGGGTTATGGCCCCAATGGAGATGTAGCTGTTCTGCTGAGGCTCACACCAGCGAACCTTCTGGACAAAAGCCTAACCCACTGATCCATGTCCCCTGGCAGGTAGTTTGGGTTGTGCTCCAGGGACTCTCTGAACCAACTTTTAGTTGTACATTCCTTTGAATAAAAGCATGTACAAAATAAATAAATTGTAACTGTTGTGAGATGCTTGGCCTATGTAAGGCTGGTTCTTTAGAATGTCAGGCGGCTGCTCCAAATCACGGTGGACTCCTTGTCTCCCTCCCTCCCTCCAGCCTCCTCTCCCGGCATGACAGCGACGGGCTTCCCCGGACTGACCCCAGGCTCCCGGTTCGCCTCGCACTTCACACCCTTCCGCCAGCGCCTACCCCGCTTCGGCTTCTGCTCCAAGAAGAAGAAAGAGGCCGCGATCCAGGGCCGCCTGCGGATCAAGTCGCTGCCGGGGGCCTTCCTCATCCTGGGCGTGGTAGTGGTGCTGGTGGGCACTGTGGTGGCGGTGGCAGGCTACTGGCCCCGGGCTCATAGGGCCGGCACGCATGGCCAGACGGCCGTGAACGGGTCGCGGGTGGTGCAGGGGCGGGCCGCGGGGGCCCGGTCCTTGCCATCGGCTGCCGGGCTGATACACAGCGACCGCATGAAGCTGCTGGGCCCCATCGTCATGGGTGTGGGCCTCTTCATCTTCATCTGTGCCAACACCATGCTGTACGAGAACCGCGACCGTGAGACCCAGCTGCTACTCGCCCAGGCCGCCATCAAAGCTGCTGTCCCCGCCGACGGTGTCCTGCCTGCCCTGGATGGGCCCCTCCCCCTACCCCCCCGGTGGCCCGTCAGCTTGACGGCCACAGAGCTCAACATCTGTTGCTTGGAGGACCTCGCCGACTCAGAATCCTTGCTGCTACAGGTGGGGGCCGGGGGCAGTCACTGGGCCTCTGGAGTGAGACCCTCGTCCACCCTGCTGACTGAGGCTCTGCACCACCAGGGCGCGTCCTCACCTCCCATATCGCTGCGCACCATCCACTCAGACTCCTGCAACTCCAGCGTCAACAGCGTGAACATCCCCGGGGGGTCAGCCCCTGCCTCACCCCAGTCGCTATCCAGCATGGGCGCCGTGGCCCCACCCCTCATTAAGCTCAATAACTACCCAGTGCACGCCCCTCCGGGCATGCCTAGGGATGACGACTGGGGTTCACCCATGTTGCCTCGCCGTGCCTACAGCCTCAGCTGCAGGACTAACCCCCGGGAGCACCAGCCTCCGGCAAGCCGTATGGGAGCACTACACACTCCTATGACCCCAGGCGAGCCATTCCGGAAGGAGTTCAGCTCGGACATGTGCCTGAGCACGGCGGCCCTCGACCCTAGGGGGACGGAGGAGCAGAAACACCGCAGCTGGCCGCGACTGGACCTCAGCATGACCAGGAGGTACCAGAAACTGGAGAACGCTAAGGACTCGGGGGAAAGGCTGGAGCAAGCGTCTTAAGGCAGCTCGTGATACTGTGGCCATATGGTAGGGGAATCGTGCACCAAAGGGCTTACTCACCATCATGGACAGAAGGGCCCTCAGTTCTGGTCCATGGCAGCGTTACTGTGGGATATACAAATGTTCTGGAGATCTTTTCAAGAGTATAAACCACAGTCAGCATGAAGCGTGCTCCCTGGAAGTGGACATGCGGGCAAAGTGTACAGTCACCGCGTGGCATTTTCCAGGAGACCGCTCTGGTTTTATGTTTGGAGTTTCTGCCATTAGTGGGATCGCATTTTAAGCACATCACAGAGGAAAGAGAAGAGACTCTGGCGGCAATGATGAATTTGGAGGCCTTTCGGAAAGTCTGCTGGATTTTATGAATCATCGCGAGGAACCTGAGACTTTACCGTTTCTGTTCTTGCCACAGAGCATCGGTATATCAGATCAGGAGAGTTTTCGTGCCGTATTTTAGCTACGAATCAAGTGCGGCATCCCCGTTAGCCAGCTAGCTGGCGGCATGCACAGAGACGTATCGATAGCTATTGATTGTTCCCCCTAGTTATTTGTCTTCCGAATGCACGCTGTCCCCAGTCGCTCTGGCTGTCTGTCCTCACAGCATAATCCGGTCTCATGATGGAAGAAGCAAACAAAGGCTGTGACTATTTTTTAGAATCATTTAAAAAAGGACAGATCTTCATAATGTTGACCGGGAAGTCTGTTGGGGCTACCGATTTAACGATCAATATGCAGAGTGTTGGCTCATGGGTCTGTTGGCCTGACTAATACAGGGTTCTGTTCTGTGTTAAGGAACAACGAGCAGTATGTCGTTTGGTTTGATTTGCGCACCAGAAACAATGTTGGATCACCGAGAAGCGGAGAATTACCTGTGTGATGTTACTGTCAATAAAGGCGGGACGAGACCTTGAGGTGGAAATTTTTATTTAGTTACACGAACCCTCCCCCACTCCTCCTGCTAAAAATTGGAGGGATGCATGTATTGAGTGAGTAGGTGCGTATTTAAGGCTGAAACATATCGCTCTTAACCTTAATGTCACTGTCTTATTTCAGAATAACAACGCTGCCTCACAAAGGCCAAGACACAGTAACTCAACTGAGAAAAAGGGGATTTTGCCTTGATTTTCATGTGGGATTTTGTAGTTACCGTAACTCTCCGAAGGGGTGGCATGGTGCTGCAGAGGTTAGCACTGTTGCCTCTGGGAACAGGGTTCGAATCGCTGCCATGGCCCCATCTGTGTGGAGTTTGCATGTTCTTCCTGAATCATCGTGGGGTTTGTTCTAGGTAACTCCGGTCCCCCCCATAGTCTAAAAACATGTTGAGGCTGACTTGAGTTAGCAAATTGCCTGTAGCTGTGCGTGTGTGAGTGAATTAATTTTATGTGAGTGTGCCCCGCGATGGGTTAGTACCCCATCCTGTGCTGTTCCCTGCCTTGGGCCGTTAGCCTCTGGGATAGAGTTCGAGTTCGGACCCCCCGTGACTCTGAATAGGACGAGCAGTTTTGAAAGATGGATGGATGTAATTCTTTTTCCAAAACCAAGCATAGTTGAACTAAGGCATTTTGTCACGAGACAAAACAGAGCCTAAGAGGCCTAATTTCGGTCATAACTCATAAAATTTGATCAAATTTGCAGTTACTGTGATCTTACCTTTGCAGGTCAGAACGGAAATCTGCTCCGGTCACACTGCCTGTGAATATCAGCAGTGATTCCATTGTTTTATTTGGATGCAGGTCCGTTCACCCATTATCCAAGCTATTTATCATGCAGGGGGGTCGTGCTGTTAGCAGTAGGCAGACGTGAGGACCACGCCCTGGGCGAATTGCCAGCCAGTTACAGAGAAGCCACATGCCATCGCCAGCCTGCTCGGGGATAGCGGGGGGGGGGGCTGTATGGCCGGTGCCAGCTGGACGATCTGGGAAGCTCCGTATAATGCACAGGCGTGTCTCAGGGTACCAGTGACATACGGAGACGGCCTGACGTGACCGTTAAGGTAAATGCTGAGGAGTGTGACGATAAGGAGTGTCTCTGGGGGGCCGCGCGCCGTCTGAGGACACTGAGGACGTCGGCAAAAAATGACTCAGCTTTCATGTCTGTGAACCTGTGGCTCAGTGGGTCTGGCCTGCTATGTTTGTGTTTCAGGCCCATAGTTGGGGAGTCGTCCAGCCATCGTACTGAAAAATCCTGAAGGGGGGTCCCAGGCAGTGGTAGAAAATTCCAGGGCAGGTTCCAGCTCATAAATGTACTTCTAGGCTATATGCCTGGTGTGTATGGATAAAAAAAAAAGAAAAGCATGATGGGATATGCGGAAGCTATGGAATTCCGAGGTAAATAAATGAAGTCATTCATTTCACTCATTCTAATCACCGCAGTACATCTGCATACGGATCTTCAGAAATAAGGAAAGGGATTCCTCAGACAGGTTTGTTCACGTATTAACACTGACATACGTGTCCCGCTGGATAGTGTGGCACAAGCCTCCTCCATAGGCGTCGCATCCAAATGGTAATGCAGCCAAACGCATAAATGAACGTACGTGTGAGCCCAGCTGGCACAGGGAGCCCGGTCCCGCGGGAATGTGGGCCCTGGGTGTTATTTCTGTGCGCTGGGAGGGTGCCAGCCAATCGGGAAGCTGCTTTCACTCCCGTTTCACCCCAGACCTATCACGATGCACGCTTAGCCACTTAGCATGCTACCTGTCCAGGGGACCAGTTAAGCATTAAGGTCACTCCTAAAAGAATCTTCTCAGTTGGTCTTTTAAATACTTCCAACAATCCATAAGGCAAGAAGCTTATATATTCTTAGCACAAGTCCCTGCAACAATGAAAATTATAATGTATAATATCAGAATAGCTGACAGCAGATTTTTTTTCCCCCTCTATCCGCCAGAGAAAAGCAGATTTGACAATGGAAAGACATTTGTGGAGTATTGCTTTTAAACTTGACAGGCACATCACATGCGTATTTCCCAGCTAAAACTGGCAAGTTGGACTGGTTCCATTATGTGCTTAAAAACCAGAAAAGAAGAAAATCTTTACAGCAGGAACTGGATGGAGAACCATGTTGGAATAAAGAAGGCTGTGGGTGAGGGTTTGCAGTGAAGGTCACCCAGACGTCAGCGTGAGAGCCAGCAAGCCTGAGAAGCCGAAGCTCTTCAGGTCCTCTTGATTCTCAGACTTGTGATGTGAGCCCAAAGGATTGTGGGTCACACTCTGTGTGCCCCACTACAGGGCAGGAGCCACGCAGTCTGGGTTTTTCATCGTGGTCACAGAATGCTATATCTCAACCGCTGCAAAAGTGAATTAAAGAACAGAAAATAGCAGAGCTGTATGAGTGCTTGCCTGTTTGTGAGTATGTTTGTCTGTATGAGTGTTTGTGAGTATGTCTGTCTGTATGAGTGTTTGTGAGTATGTTTGTCTGTATGAGTGTTTGTGAGTATGTCTGTCTTTATGAGTGTTTGTGAGTATGTCTGTCTGTATGAGTGTTTGTGAGTATGTTTGTCTGTATGAGTGTTTGTGAGTATGTCTGTCTGTATGAGTGTTTGTGAGTATGTCTGTCTGTATGAGTGTCTGTGAGTATGTCTGTCTGTATGAGTGTTTGTGAGTATGCTTGTCTGTATGAGTGTTTGTGAGTATGTCTGTCTTTATGAGTGTTTGTGAGTATGTCTGTCTGTATGATTGTTTGTGTGTATGTCTGTCTGTAAGTGTATTTGTGTGTATGAATGTTTGTCAGTGTGTTTGTGGGTTTCTCATGTGTGATTTTAGTTTTAAAGGAGAAATTTTGTACAAAGAAAGAAATGGAGAAAGGCAATTAACCAACATAGAGCTGTGGAAAGAAATAAAAGACCACTCTATATTTCTAAGCGAATTTGCATGTTTAAATCTTGGTTTATGCTGGCAGAAGGCTACACTGAGCAGCAGGTTGTGCTGTGGTCTCTTCATTCACTATATAT
>JAABNY020000136.1:13754286-13767622 GCA_015164015.2 Brevimyrus niger
CGTTCACCCATTATCCAAGCTATTTATCATGCAGGGGGGTCGTGCTGTGAGCAGTAGGCAGACGTGAGGACCACGCCCTGGGCGAATTGCCAGCCAGTGACAGAGAAGCCACATGCCATCGCCAGCCTGCGCGGGGAGAGCGGGGGGGGGGGGGGGGGGGGGGGGGCCAGCGGGGGGGGGGGGGGGCGGCACACAGAGGGGACACACGATACAAATGGGACGCGGCTCGGCGTAGCTGTCCATACACGGGATGCGGGGGCTCTCCCGCATAGCAGAGCCAGGTGTGAGATGACAAGGCCTATGTTATAAAAACAAGGACAGAAGCAAACCAGGAAGGAAGGCCAGACTGTGGGGCAGCATCAGTGGAGGCGCGTAGTGTGGTGATTTGGGCAAAAATATTCATCCAGATCTATGACAGGGATGATGATATCTTATATATTGCATTTGTTTTGCTTGCTGTGGTCCAGGTGAAAATTTAATTAGGGATTAAAAAAGCTGGGAGCTGCCGGCTTCAGACTTCAGTTTCACTTCTAGTGCCTTGGATGGTTTGGGTCACTGGTGTGACTTTGCACAGAGACTTCTGGTTTGGGTCACTGGTGTGGCTTTTTGGGGATAAAACTGCAGCACGTATACCAGCTTCCTCACCTTTTTTTTTTTGGCTTTCTCTGAGCCTTGTCTGTTTGCCTCAGGCCTGTTTAATACAGATCAGGGCTCCATTTTTAAATACAGCAAATACCCCAAGCTTCTCAGGACAGGTTTGCATTCGCTTCCGAAAGGCCAAAGGTCTGTCTCGGGCGAAACACCCCATGCAGGCTTTTCGCAGTCAGGGTGTGTGGGCCTGCACCCCCCCCCTCCCCCCCAGACTGCTGCAGCATCTTCTGACCCATTTTCTGGCCAACACCTGCTTCCCATCGACTCGCACAAACAACCCTGTAAAGCAGCGGTTGCGAGAAGAGCTGCAGTAAAAGGAGCTTGAACGCAATTACAGCCGAGTCTGGCGGGGCTTTTGCACGGGGATACTGACGTAGGAGCGCTCTGGCTGCGCTCAGATCAGACTAACAGATCTCAGAACGAGGGGGGTGGTCCTGCTTGTGGCTAATTCCTGTGTCCAAGCTGTGTTACCGCCTGTGTTTATATTTGGCAATATTGGGAGAACCTCGGAAAAGCCGCTCCGTTCCTTGCGGTTGAAGTCTTGAATAATTAATAAATCAAACAAGGTCTGTTTCGTGATGACTCAGCCAATCAGTGGGTTTGAGGTCCGTTGTCTCTGACTCATAAGGAAGTACTATATTACCTAGTTATGAATTTGTTATCTGATATAGAGTTTCGTCTTGTCCTGTCATGAAATAACACTTTTCATCCATACAGACATTTTCTGAAACAGCTCATCCTATTCAGGGTCACGGGGGTCTGGAGTCTATCCTGGAGGCTAAAGACGAAAGGCAGGGAACAGCCTAGGATGGGGCACCAATGTAGCGCAGGGCTCACCCACCCTTTACAATTCATGCTTATAAAAAATAATCCCACGGATCCCAAATTTTCGATGACATTGTGCAAATATTTCATGGTATCGGTAAAACTTGCGTACCCGGTTGGGATGGGGGGGAGGGTGGAAACGATTGGCGACCATTATGTACTGCTCTTTCGCTTATTTTTGGAGACCACCAAAAAGTAGAGTACGGGTTAGAAAGAAGTATCTACCAGCATCTTCCCGTCAGTGTCTTAACCACTGCGCTTCCTGCTGAGTATCAGAAGGTAAAATGCTCACCGTCTTAGCGCTGTGTAGCCTGTGGCATTAATGACACCGTCTCTGTCAGTATGAAACATGCGGTTTGGCTGCAGAAGCTAATCTCCCGGGAAAGCTGGGCGTGATCCTGTGCAGAACTAAGATTAAGATGGACGTTATTGATCCCGGGGAGAGATTCTGGTGCATATAGCAGTGACAGCGTAAATGCGTGTAGTGCCCAAAAGACGGGGTGCGATGACGGCACACAAATTGCGAACGGGAAGATTTAAAGAGCACGCGGTACACAAAATATCCTGCAAAACAGAATGCTGTGATAATATTGCTTGTCCGTGTATATCGCGAGTAGCAGCGTGCGCATCTTTGCTCGGTCCCCAGTAAACCTCCTACACTGGCCCATTGTTCCCAGCTGGCTGGCCAAGTTTACAAGCAGTCTGAATCACAGAAGCCGCTGTATAAAAGCTCAGTAAATGAGTTTAGCTCACGAGAGGTGGGTGCCTCTCTGCAGGGAGCTCGTAACAGCCATCATAAAGCTCGGCTCTGGGTAATTACGACCATTCAGTGTACCCCTCTGTGGTACCCCAGGAGAGCCCCTCTGTCGTACCGCGGCAAATCCCTCTGAGGTACCCCGCTTAGAGTTAGACTCCTTTTCCCTGTAGGATGTTTTTGTCGCAGCTGAAATCTTGCTGTATTCCAACATCGTCTGGTTCAAAGCAGTCTTAGAAGTGACTAGTCCCAATGTGTGTGTGTGTGTCTGTACTGGGGATGGATACGTCATGTGTATACAGAGTTCAGATCTTTGGACCTGCTCAGAATAAAGCCCCCAGTGCCTAAGGGACAGTGTATTCCGCTGGGATTAGTACACTTCAGACTTAGAGACTATTCTATCTGGATTAGTAATGTGGCACCCAGTTCTGTGCTATTTCAGTCTAACCCTGAACCACCAACCACGCAGAGACCATAGTGCACCTTTTCCCATAATGCCCTCTGAATAAATGATGCGCTGGAAGTCATTCTTGTTTTTCCTGTTAGCTACTTATCAGACTTGAGTTTCCTCTGGGTTATAAACGTGGCTGTTTGCCTGTTTAGGTGAAATAGAAGCAACAGTATTGCATTTTTATTTCTTTTGTGTAGCGTGCCAGGACACTTATCAGTACATTATACGTTTACCTTAATTTGCTTAGCAGATGCTCTTTCCCAGAGTAGAACGCAGCCAGCATCCCTGGAGCAATTGGCATTAAGGGCGTTGGTTAGGGGTACGGTGGCGATGTGAATGCCACTTAAGCTGGCAGCTTTTTACTCATGGGCACAGAGTCCCAAACTGCCGAGTCAGACGCTGCCACCCAGAAAAGGTGGCACACAAAAGGTGCCTTTTTGGACAAGGCAAGGCACTGCTGGGATTTGAACCCAGGATCTCCTGTTTACTAGACAGGCGCTTTAACCAACTAAGCCACAGCACCTCCACAGTGTGGGTTCACTATACTGAACCACACACCTCCCCCAACAACCTGCTGCTTTTGGATAAAATTAGGCAGACTGGGCTCTTATCATTGCATTATGTATGACTGTGTTTTGAGATTTGGGATTAAATCTATCTAGCAGAAAAAAAACCCCATCTGAGCCTCCTTCAGATTTTCACTGGAATTTCAGATGATCCCTACAGATTTGTAGAGAACAAGCTGGGTTCCATTTCGTTCAGAGAGATGCTAGTTCTGCGGAACAATAATCCAGAGGCCTGCTGGGTATAGCTTTGTGTCGAGGCGTGGGCGTCGGTGGGGGGGGTACGGACCCCTGAGGAGGTTGATATATCCTCTATGGAGATATTTAGCAATATGTGGGTGAATCTGTAACCTCTGACTGCGCCGCTAGTCAATTGACAGGTCATGTGACTTTTCTTATTCTCAGGTTAAATGTAAGTGTATTGATAAGGAACATTTCAAACAACAGAGGGCCGCACAAAATCAAGCAAGTCTGAGCAACAAAAACACAATAAAAGCTTAGAATAGATGCATAAATAAAAGACACTCATATTAATCGAAAGCCAGAGAGAAAATATTAGTCTTCAAACTGGTTTTAAAAGTGCTCAAGGTAGGTGCTGACCTAGTATGTGTGTGTGTGTGAGAGAGAGAGAGCTTTGATTTGGTTTTGATGCACTTTGATATGATTTGATTCTATATGATAGCAAAGGACAGAATCATTGCGAGCTGTTTCTCCTCATTTTTGCAGAAATATCTCAGATGACACATGAAAATGTCTCAGACAGATCAGCCCCCCATCCCCTCCCCTGTGAACCTGAGCCGCATTTTCAATGAGCCTGCGCCGTGCCGGATAGGGGGCCACCCCAGCCACGCAGGGGGAATGCGAGGGTCTGTGTGCATGCACGCATGCATGGTCACATGCACGTGCGTGTGCTCGTCGCATTCCTGCACATTCAGCAGACTTTCCAGCAGGATGGGCGGAGGCACGCCAGCAGGCAGGACATTTCGTGAGCTTTTGGCCCGGGGATCGGAGCCCCCGCCTTCCCGGAGCAGTGCGTGATCATGTGATCTTGAGCACTCATGGGGGAACATGTGGTGTAATCATTGTTGTGCAGGTCAAAGAGGTGTGTGTGCACTGTGCTGCATTTTCTGCGGCGCTCACACATTTGTTACCCTGGTGAGGTTGGAATTCGGGACGGGAGGGGCAGGATAAGGCAGGGCAGGGCGGGTCATGGCCTTGATGTGCTGTACAGGTGATAAGGAGGTGTGTGTATTGATCTGCTGGCAGTGGGGGGGGGGGGGGGGTCAAAGGACTGTGCGAGGAACCGTCAAAGTGCTCTGTACACCTTCCCATTTTTGGTGCCTGCTGCCTTACGTCTACTGATTACACAGGTTATGATGGTGTGATTAAGGTCTCCCCCCACAGCAATGAACACAGCACTCTGCATTTTAAGACATAAATGCGGAATCTGTGGGTACGGTATTATAGCTCGTGGAGTGTGACGGACAGCCCCCTAACACCAGCTACGGCACACCCAACTGGAGAGGTGAATGGATCCGACTCACTTCATATATCAGTGGAGAAACTATAATGAGAAAACGTATTAACCTCCTGGGGGAGGGGGGGCGGGGGCAACATTACTGCAGTATCATCATAAAGCAGGGAGAATATAAAGGGATATACAGTCATCGCTATACGGCTGTGTGAGTGTGTGTAGTCATGTATATATTACATCATGGGGAATTAAGGACGTGTGAAGCTGTGAGTGGTGTGTGGGTGTGTTTTGTTGTAGGTGGGTATCCGTGAAAAGCTGTGTGTGAATATTTTAACAGTATGAAGCCTATTGTAGCTGTAGGTGTGCGTGTCCGTGTCTGGAGTCGCCGCTGGATGCTTTTCCCCGTCCCCGGACCTTGCGAGCGCCCGGTGCCGGGACTCACGCCGTCATTTTCCCGCTGGCTCCGTCGTTACCCGCGACACAGACCTGGCTTTTCTCCTCCACCTCCCCTTCGTGCGCGCGACATGTGAAGAAAGGCTGTTCTCCTCAGTGCCTGCCTCAAACAGCCCGAGGCTGTTTGAGAAACAGACAGCGACGGACGCCGCTTGCAGTAGAAGGGTCGTGCGCCTGCCCGACCCCACGATTTCCATGCTGGTGCTCGGTAACGAGCTGCCCCTCAGTTCTCTCAAGCCTCGGCTGCGAGACGTCCAGCACAAGCTGCACTTTTTTAGCGCGACATTAATGTTGGCCTGTAGCAGGCACGCCGAGGGCAGCCCGGGGTCCTCAGCGGTTACTAAAAATACCCAATATCATGGGACTCTCTAGCCGTTATCTGCACTGATATCCAGAATCTCATTATTTGCCAGTTTCCTCCAGGATGACTAGTACTCTGTAAAAGAAATGCAGGGTGTGTGTGTGTGTGTGTGTGTGGTTGGGGGGGGGGGGGGTGCCTGCGCTATCAGCGAATTCCACTTTTTCACCATACTCTGAGCCCCACTGCCTGTCAGACTTCAGCAGATGCTTACATAAGTGATCACACCACCACCCCTGAGCATACCTTCGTTTTTAGGGAAAACTTCAACGTGCAGCCCAGTTACCTCGTGTCGGGACCAAAAGACCTGAATCCAGCCCCCTTCTGTGGTCTGATCCAATTACAGATAATTCAGCTGCTTCAAAAAAAAAACACGTTTATAGGATTCATCCAGTGTTTAAGATATGTGTAACATTGCAGGGCGGCTCAGTGGTGCTGCTGCTTTGCACCTCCAGGGATGGGTGTGGGTTCAAATCCTTCACCCCTGTTCAATGTGTGTGTGTAGAACTTACATGTTCTTCCTCCATTATGCTGGTTTCACCAGTTCAAAAATATACAGTTAGGTGGGATAGAGGGGGGGCTGTGGTTCAGCAGGTTAGCACACTCTGCCTGTGATCAGAAGGTTGCTGGTTCCAATCCCAGGGTCAGCAGAACAATGTCACAGTCAGGTCCCTTGTGCAAGGTCCTTAACTCATCCTTAACATCTGCTCAATAAAACGAGCGCAGGTCATAGTGTGCATCTATGTGCCATGTGATGGACTGGCATCCCATCCAAGGCGTTCCCCCGCATCCTGCTATCATGGATGGACGTGACTTTTTTTGTCTGACATATAACAAGAGCACGTTAGGCTACGTTAAATGTCTCATTATACATAATCGTTTGAACTCGTACGGGATGAGATGGGTGCCCTGGATTTTTGCCTGGTGGGCGGTTAGCTTTCTTTTTTATTTTGGTCACTTTTACGCAACCGCCACCAGCGAGGGAGACGGAGGAGATGATGTGGGAACATCAAGTCCCAGGCTTTGTCTGCTACACCCGGCCCGGTGTCCCAAACGCTGCCTACTCTCAGCCTTCAAGATGCCTCGGTGCGGGCCTTACAAATGAAATATCACATTTTTTCCGTGACTGAAGTCGGCTCTAAATGGCTGTAAATGAGGTCCGTGTCGTCTTCTTCCGTTCGACCGTCTCAGAACCTCTGGCCACCTCAAGGTGACCCGGATCCGACAGCAATGAGACCCGGCTGCAGCTTAGTGCTCATCTATGGCTGGTAACACTTAACTGGACGGGGCACAAATACTTAGTTATTACTCAGTTACTACCGAAGTATAAATCATTAATAAATTACGAATAAATATAGCTGCTGCTTGAGATGAGCTGCATCACGATTCATTAGTGAACAAACATGACATTGGTATTTAACTTTGTTATTCATTACTTGTTCCTTCAGTACTTCCTTCAGTACGTCAGTAGTTCACAAAGGTTTAGAGAATTGACAGATATAATAACAAATATAGTAAATGCTTGAGATAGAACAAGAGTTATGATTCCTTACTGATGAATTAAAATAGGTGTATTTAACTAACACGTAGTTTGTAGTTAAATAATACATAAGTAATAGTATAATATATATTATTTGTTGCCCGTCAAGTAAAGTGTTACCCCTGCGGCCTGCAGGCTCGCCCTCGGCGAACGTCGGATATCCGTGTGACGGTGCTTGTGCGACACGAGGCGAACCTGCAGCCAAGCGTGGAGCTGCGCACAGTCATGCGTCTCCCCTGCAGTGTCTGTGCTGTTGCGGCCCACACGCGCTTAATGAAATGCAGTGGTACATTAGGAACGGCAAGGATCCCGATCGCACAACGAGCAGCCAAGAGATGAGGAACACGCAGAGCTGGCCGGCGCTGACCATCCCATGCCGGGGCGGATCTTGGCAAGGGCGGCTTTTACAGTCGCCAGACACCCCCTCCCCCTCCCCCGGGCCACAACTTTTACTCTCTCCACCCCCAACCCAGTACAGATTCTTTTATCACTATGCTCACTGTGTCTATGCGTCTAAGACGAAGTGAAACTGGGCGGTGAATTTTGACTGGTGGGGGGGGGGGGTTGCACCAGAGGTGAAATTTGCCTTCGGCCCCTAATGGGCTTTGATCACTGTTCAAAGGGGTAATACTCCCAAGCCCCCTCTCTCCTTCATTCGATGACTTGCTGTTTGGGGGCAGTATGTGGCATAGTGGGCTAAGCCTCTGTGTCTATCATCAGAAGGTTGCAGGTCCCAGTCTGGCCTTGGCATGTCTGTTGGCCCTTGAGCAGGGCCCTTAACCCCCAGCTCCCTGGGTGCTGGTGTGGGTGGCTGCCCTTCACTGCCAAGCTTGCTGTCACCCGTGGAGAGCAAAATGGGGAAGGCACAATGAGAATTTCCCCACAGGGACCAATCAAGTATAATCATTTCATTTCATCAAGCAACCTCCCTCAAGGGGATCCCACCTCATTGTTCAATTGACAGTGGAAGATTTTTACTAGAGCTACACGGGCAATATAGTCTGATGTGTGCATGAAAAAGCAAGCTTTAAAGCCCCAGGTGTTGTTTATGCATAAAGGTGCATTATGGTTGTTGGTGCATCTCATTGGGCACCTTGATCTAAGCCCTCTTGGGCTGAGTGATGCAGAGTTCAGATATGCGACCTGCCATGTGTCAGTTATGAAACAGGAGGCCCAGGCAGCTTCTGCCTCCTGCCGTGTCGACAAGCAGCCCTGGGTTCCCATTGAAGTTTCGTGATGTGGATTAACTTCCGCCATATCAGCCTGCTGCGTGAAGAAAGCGGAGCGAGGGTCTGCAGCAGACATGAATCAGGAATGCTGAGAAGTGAAGGGGAGGTGAAATCCCCACTGAGGAGCCAGCAGAGAGGAGATAAGGGCCTCATGCTTCCAACCAGGATATTTTGACAGGGGTTTATTTTTCTGCTCCACAAACTAGCGTGCCGTCATATATGGTCAGTGTCATGTATTATCAGAGTCATGTATGGCCAGCATCATGTATGGTCAGGATCATGTATGATCAGGATCATGTATGGTCAGGATCATGTATGGTCAGGATCATGTATGGCCAGGATCATGAATGGTCAGGATCATGTATGGTCAGGATCATGTATGGCCAGCATCATGTATGGTCAGGATCATGTATGGTCAGGATAATGTATGGCCAGGATCATGAATGGTCAGGATCATGTATGATCAGGATCATGTATGGCCAGCATCATGTATGGTCAGGATCATTTATGGCCAGGATCATGTATGGTCAGGATCATGTTTGGTCAGGATCATGTATGGTCAGGATCATGTATGGTCAGGATCATGTATGGCCAGCATCATGTATGGTCAGGATCATGTATGATCACACTGCTAACAGCTGCATTAGTAGCTTGGAGGAAGAGCGATTATCAGACAGTGATCTTTCTGAGAGCCAGGACTAGATGGCCTGGACTGAAGATGTGGGCGATGTGTGGTTCAGCAGGTTGAGATGCTGTGTCTGTGATCAGAAGGGTGTTGGCTCAAATCCCAGAGTTAACAGATTTCACCATTGGGCCCTTAAGCAAGGCCCTTAAACACCAATTTCTCCTGGGACTTTGTGACCCAGCTTTTAATTATACATCACTTTGGATAAAAGTGTCTGCTAAATAAATCGAGTGTAAGTGAAGATGTGATTCATATAGCACAGACTTTATGGCAACACCCAGGTATTGGCGCAGTTATAATCTGCTGCATTCGCACGTGTGATAGACATTTATTACTGGTGCTATTAGAGGTAAGTGTTGCATTATAAATGACGAAAATGGGCGTATTTGTTGAACGCCTCGCAGTGACAACCGGGGAGGTTACAGCTCTGCCGGAGAAATCAAACGTGAGCAAGTTCCCGGCGTCCACCCGCCGCGCCTGTCCGTCGCGTGCAGCCTTCGCCGCGGCGTGATCCACGCGGCGGGGGCCTCTTCCGCCGCTCGAGCCACGGAGGAACGGCGGGGACGCAAGTCAGGATGGACTCTCAGGGCAGAGCCGTGACCAGCGGGGGCGCCGGTGCACCGACCGGAAAATCCGCCTTAACACTGGGGGGGGGCAGAAGCAGCACTGCTGTGTGAAGATGGTTCAAAATGGCCAGCAAGGCTCCTAATTATCATGCCTAAAATATTACTCTTAAACTTATAATTCTATCTTCTGCCATTTATTGTTATTTTAATATCCTCTTCAATGACGACAGGGCTGGCTCTGCCTTTTCAGGGGCTCTAGGATAAGCTTTATTTGGGGACTCCCCCCCACCAAGAAAACTGATGATCATTTCACCTCCTCCACGGTGCAGGTAATCCAGGGGCCCTAAGCGAGTGCCTCTTCTGCCCACAGCTAGAGCCGGCCCTGAATGACAATGATCACATCTCATTTATGAGAATAATGCAAGTCTTCAAAGGAATAAGGATATTGCTGAATTTGAATCAGCACAGGTCGCCAGTCATTTCTTATTCAGACTCCGGTCAGCCATCGGTTATCACGGATGCGCCGTTGCTTGGTTTAGATCAAGGGTGGGGAACCTGTTCCATGGAGGGCGGGTTTTTTGGGATGCCCTCTCAATCAGCCAATAAAAAAACTGTTGTTCTCTCCTCCAGTGCTGGGGACCCACTGTGATTGGCTGATTGAGAGGTCATTCCAAAAACCCGCACCCACACTGTCCCTCCATGGAACAGGTTCCCAAACCCTAAGTTAGATGTAGTATGCCACGTCTGCAATTAGCCTGATCGGTTGCCACATTTGCCTTTTCCCCTGCTTGTGATTGGTTTACCATAAAGGACATTTGTGATTACTGGGATGTCTATGCCTCAGCCAATGGGAGCCAGGTGTGGAGAAATTCTTGTAAACGTGACCTGAGATGAGGACAATGAGTCAAAGCAAATGTTCCAGGTACTGAGCTTTTAATCCCCATATGACCCTGTTATACATTCCTTTTCACCCATTTATATCTGCTGTTTATGGTGACAGTTTAGTCATCTGTGCTGGACCCATCATCATATACCGAAAGTAATCTTACCTACTTCAGACTCTATTAGAAGCAGATCAATAGAAATGATTACAGTGAGTCCTGGCCAGCAAAGTAATGAAACAACAGCTTCATACCCACCTATACTTTTATATATATATTTTATGTCCATGTAACATATATACACACATATATAAGTACCTTTGCGGTGGTTTCCTTCAGTACATTTTATAAGACAAAATGCTCAACACAAAACATATTAAAATATGAAAAATGTCTTCATGGCACCAAACCCCGGAAACAAACCAACCAGCATACAAACAAAAAAGCCGCATTAGAAGATTCCGGATTGAAATGATCTCCCATCATCCAGTGTCACTCTGACATTTCTCAGCACAGGCTAATAAACCCGAAGGAGAACGGGGTGGTGAGATTGTGGAAGTTTCCGGAGCGCCGCAGAATCCGTCCGGTGGAAATTGATTTCTTGGTGAAGATGTGTAATTGGGTGCAGTGGCCCTGGCTGAGGATAAATGTACTGGGTCCCACCGAAATATCTGGACTCTTTCGGTTCAGTGTGCTTCCATTTGTCCACATTAACCCAGCCGCTCCTGGGATTTCTACAGCAGCTCATTTCGATGACCTTGTTAATGCCCCGGCTGTCAGTTCAGACTGGACTGCTGGAGTGACCCTGTGCAATATAATAGGGATATTCTTCATATTACCCTGGTGTTCCACATAGAAAAAAAAAGATACTCTTGCTTTCTATGGTACTTTATACGCTTTGACTTTCTTCTGAAACAGGATCGTTCACATCAGCTGTATCTAATGTACCTCTCATGTGGTCGCCCGTGGTCTGTGCCTCATGGATCCTGCGGGACGTTACCCCCACTAGGATGTTTACCAGCAAGGCTATTTACTCCCAAATGTATTTCGTAATAAATTACATATCAGATTTAGAGTTTGAGAGTACGCTTCGCCTGAGATCCAGTCCAGTTTGTTTGAAAGAAACATGTGGGCCTCGTTGGATTTGGTTGTCATACTTCAGAAAGTCTTGAAGCCTAGCTTAGGTTCAGGGTGTCCCATCTGTATTGATTGGTGGTGCTTCTGGGAGTTTGGCGCAGACTAACAAAATAAGCAATCTCCGCTAACGTATTTGCCCAGATAGCTCATTCAAACCATATTCTAAACATTTGTTTTCATTCTTTTTCGCCCGAGTTATTTACGTGACGTAGCTGTGTAGCGATCTGGCTTCTCTTCACCCTATACACAAAGTGACAGCAGCGTTCAAAATCCATCCGGCCTCATCGTCCAGCCGCACGGCCCAAATAGTTCACAGGCTTGGCTCATGCGTGTATCTCCTGCCTTATCAGCACTGATAGCTGCACAGAAATTACACTGACAGGAGGGTTCACTCTGAACTATTGAGGCAATTTCTTGGTAATTTCTCCGTCGTTTGACTCTGACCCCGCGTCTTACCATTTGAAAGGTCTTCCTTTGTTGGTCTTGGGGGTGCCATTCTATTCCTTTGCCTTCTTAAAATGTGTCACACGAGGTACAGCCACCAGTATGATCTTACTGATGGCCAGCAGAAGTGGCAGCAGGTATCGACATGACAGAAGTTGGGGGATCCAAGACCAGAAGCCCTGGATGTTTCTGGAAGGCAGGACTTAGGCTGACTGAAGAAAAACTTGTTCTTTTGTAGCGTAAACCGGTGCCTTATGTAGAAGAAGGATAGGAGAAGATAATGGGTATTCATTTTGGGTATGGCTTGACTGTGTTTTGGATCTTTGTCATGTTTTACTTTTAGCTAACTTAATCTAACATAAATGCTTTTTAATGTCTGGGTTTTGTCTACGATGGTTAGGTGATTAAATTCCGGGTGCATATATTTTGCAGTTTTATAATTCTCATAGCGGCCCAAGGTACATTTTAAATGCTCTTTGTCTTCTGCGCTGTGTAGGAGTTGAAAGCCTGTTGGCTGCTGGGAGCCACTGAGCTGGAGCCCGGAGAGGCATCTTCATCGCCTTGACCAGCGGGGTCAGTTTGCTCCTCTACAGCTGTCAAAGCATCAGTTCTAGTCCTTCAACAGAATACAAATCATGCCAAATTAAATACCCACGGCCCCCGATCTAATCTCCAGAACACCTGCTTAAAACCGTCCTCAGGTGTGCGTAGAATCTTTGTGAGGAAATACACTGGGAACAGACGCAGTCTAGAGGAGGAGATGGCAGTTAATAGAGAAGGGCTGTTTATTGTTTACTTCCAGACCTGTCTGGGGTGATATGAACAGACTGTTGTTTATGATGGTGAGTAACTTTCAGTTCTGACAATAAAACAGTTTTTGATTAATCATCCTGCACAGTGACCTGAGACAACGGGATGACGTTTCTCAGTAAAGAGGAGTATACATTCATTTTAAACTGAAGTAAAGTAATACATACTCTCTAACCTGGTTTAGAACGGACAGCAGTATAATAGTATAGACTCAATACAGATATCAGTACAGTAATACATACTCTTTATCACCCTGTTCAGTACAGACATCAGTACAGTGATACATACTCTATAACACCCTAAGTACAGACAGCAGTACAGTAATATGTACTCTACGTCACCCTGTTCAGTACAGACATCAGTACAGTAATACATACTCTACATCACCCTTTTCAGTACAGACATCAGTACAGTGATACATACTCTATAACACCCTGTTAAGTACAGACAGCAGTACAGTAATATGTACTCTACGTCACCCTGTTCAGTACAGACATCAGTACAGTAATACATAC
>JAABNY020000136.1:13812655-13824418 GCA_015164015.2 Brevimyrus niger
GGGGGGGGGGGGGGGGGGGGGGGGGGCACTAAAGGACGCTCAAAGCAGAGGCGGGGGGGGGGTAAATCCTGCTGGTCTCCTATACAGGCTTCTGCCAAATCAATATTGCATGACATCATGCAGAATTTACAGTCCTTTGCTCACTTTACTTAAGTGCACCACAGTCAATACTGAATGCCCATGGTTGAGAGGGGGCGGGGGGTTCATCTCCTCCATTGGATTAAACCACAGTGTTTGTGGAGAACCTTCCGCCGGGTCTCAACATTGCATGCAGCTCAGTTCCAGCACCCATAAGATGAAGGGCTTCCAAAGACCATCATCACTCATTTTATACCTTAGTTGTTTTTTTTTTTTGCCTCCGCATTGACGGCGCCGTCTCTCTGCACGCCGCGAGACTTCCTGGTTAATCATTGGTCACATTTTATTCCCGCTCTGTCATTTTCGTTACCTCGCAGCCAAGGTGCAGCCGTGCCGCCAATCCTCCCCGGGGGGGCAGGCAAAGCCGCTCACATTCCAGCCAATCCCTTACAGCCACATGGGTGCTTTCCTGTCACCCGGTTAAAATGCGTGTCGCAGATGAAGCCTGTGTAACTTTGTGAAGGCCGTTCGACGTTAGGCTGTCCTTATGGTACCGAACATAAAACAATAAAAAGCAAATAAACCAGCAAACTCTGGGCAGGTGTCGTGAGGCTCCTGCTGTGTGGAGATGTGAGAGAAATGAAATCAGTGTTTCTTCCAGCCAGGAAACACTCATGCAGAGCTGGACTGAGAGATTAATGGGCTGGACTGCAGTAGACTCTCTCTCACACACACACACACACACGCTTGTATTCAAATCTTCCTGGGGACCACTCATTTATTTCAGTGTTTCCCCTAACATTATATTAGGGTGGTGCTGCCCCCCCCCCCCAACGGCACCTCCCACCCCCCCTTTGATTTCATTTTATTTTCTATATAGCGCCAGATCAGAAGTCATTTTAGGTTACCTTTCCTATAGAACAGGTCTATACATTGTCCTTTTAAATGAACTAATAGCCTTATGTTACTTATTTACACAACGTCAAACACCTGAAAAGCAGACAAAAGTCTCTCCGTTTTTTTTGACTGCTGTCATTAAAAGAAACAAGAACACCGTGAATCCTATCAATGTCCGTCAGTGTTCTGCGCAAACAGCAACTCTGGATATAATGGACTTTGGATATAACGGACTGTTTTGCCAGGTCCCTTAAAGTCTGTCATAACGGGACTGTACTGAATATGCATGACAGAGAGACAGACAGCAGGTTCCAAAACGCCATTTGGTCCAAGTGGACAGCAGATAGAAGCGCAAGACCTGCTCAGTGCCACCAAAGTGGGTTTTTCTGGGCAGGAACCCCCCACATGCACCCAAAGACAGAGACCAGAACCGGCCCAAACACAGAATCAAGCCAGACCGGGACTCCCTGCATTTCCTAGCTGAATCCCAGCTTACCTTCTGGACTTGACTGATTTAGAGGATCAACACGCAAAGCCTTCATGGGGTCGGTAATCACAGCTCTAATGGGACCAGAGAGCATCTTAAAAACCCCAGGTGTGCAGACACAGCCTCCAAGCAACGCGGTCGGCCCGAAAGAAGTGGAATAAATGTCTGGACGGGCCAACATGACAGAAGTACGAGCTAAGCAAGCAGCTAGAAGGAATCCGCTAACCGAAGAGCATTCAGAAGGAGCAGCTGGGGGTGTTAATTGGAGAGGGGGCTGTCAGCACAGCGCTGCAGGTTCGCCGGGGTGGGGTGGTGCTTTTATACAGACACCTGGCCATTAGTCAAGGAAAAAAACAGCCCAGTGAAGGTTACCTTGACCTGCCCTACATCTATGATGGCTTAATGGGTCAGAACCACACTGTGCCCACCTTCTTAGAAGCATTATAAAGGGGTGGCGTGGGCCTCGATGGATTAGGCCTCTATGGCTGCGACGAGAAGGTTGCTGGTTCAAATCCCCTCGTCTGCAAGACTATCACATGTCTGCCAGGCCCATGAGCAACATCCTCAAGCCCCAAAATACTCCAGAGAGGGGGGCAGATAATTGGCCTGGTCCTGCTCTCGACCCCCAAGTCTCAATCTCATACATTATTTATAGGGCTGGGCAATATCACCAAACTCTCATATACTGATACAAGTCATCTCATCACCCCAATGATAATATATAACAAGGCTGCACCTCATCCTTATGCATTTTTTCCCTACAGATCAGCTGCAGCAGAAATTGGGACAAAAAAAATCCACAAATAAAGAGAAAGAACAGATGCAGTTTGTGTGATTTCTTTTCTAAAGGGCTGTGGTACACGGAGCTCCAAAGAGGCCTGGGTGGAAAAATATTTTTTGAAATAGTTTTGAGTTCCCTCGCAATACTGTCCCGTCACTAATAACTACGGTGTCTGTTTAAAGTACAAAAGACAGAGTTAATGGCCTAATAAGAGTAACCCTAAGCGATACAGACAGGTCCAGTTAATGCTGAAAAGAATGATTAAAGCACACTTTCGTTTTTAATTAAGAGCCCCTGCTATGTGACAGTTGTACAGAACTCCTAAGAGGTCGGGGTGGGAAAATATTACTTTTTACACTTTTGCATTCCCACGCAATACTTTCATGTTCCCTTGCAATAGTTTTGCATCATTAATAATGACTGTACTGTGTCCAGTTAAACTACAAGACAGAATAAATGGACTAAAGTATTAACTTGAACAATACAGACATGTCCAATCAATAGTGCTTTAAGCATTAAAACTATCGGGGACAATGTGCACCATGTAACTTTAATATTATGTGCTTTTATACGTATTAATTAATAATTGCACTCTGTCCATTCACCGTCAGCGATTTTGACTATAGTAGTAAGAACTGGACAAAAATCGGCAAAGCAAAAGGAAGGAATTCACAAATAATGCAGACAGGACGTGATCCACAAACAGACGGGACGTGATCCACAAACAGACGGGACGTGATCCACAAATGTGCAAAACACATTTTACGTGTATAAATTATATAATATTTTTGTGGATATGACGTTACACAACACAAATTTAAAAATACATATTTACGCATAGTTAAATATTTTTGGATCATGATACACATTTGTGGATAGTCATTTATCTTGGCACATATTTGTGGATTTTGTCTTCAGTTGGTTACAAATAAAGTCCAATAAAAACTTCCATACAAGTCCCACATCCCGTGTGTTGCCGTATAACTTCGCAAACTGTCATCCAAATGATGAAAAAATATTGCCGTAAACAGTGTTTTTTTGCGACACCACAAAATACACGATAGAGAATATGGAAGGAAACACGTTTTTATCTCACCATCCTCTCTCTCTATATATATATATATATCATCATATGCCACAGCCCCAATTACATCTCAAAAGGTGAGCAAAACTGAAAATGCAAAAAGAAATTGGGCTTATTAACACGTTTGTCACACGCCACACCAGTTCTCCTGCCCGCTCTCCAACAGACACTCACACTCACTCACAGACCATCTGCCCTTGACGAGTGACCTGAGTGAGGATTCTTTTAATTAAACAATTAGTGTTGACTCCAGCACCACATTTAAAGTGTCATTTTAAGTGTCAGTGAACTAGCAGAATAGTTTACTGCGTAAAGCTACCGCGAGCTAGGAGGTAAACATGGTTAATATGAGCAAAGGTTATTGTCTCATGCTCATACATATATACACACACACACACACACACAAGCATACACCCACCTTTAAATGTACAATTGTGCAATTTGTAACTTTCTTGCTAATCGTTTTTGCATGCCACGCACTGCTAAATCACAGACCAGAGAATGTTACCCTTAAAAATACCCGCCTGGGACTCTACTGAGATTAACAGTGAAATTTGCATTATAATATGCAAAACAGCACAAAAAAATACAGCCACATCATTTTTTGTTGTATTTTTGTGTTAAGATTGCAGATGTAGCTTTGAGCAGATAAATACCCAGTGATTCCTTTTTAAAACACATCAGGTAATAAAATCATTTTAAAATACAAAGGTCATTAACTGTAACTGGTTTTCTTGAAGGATCCTGATTTTCCGGGTACCAGGGGCCAGAAGGGTAATGGAGGGGCCCGGATACCCAGGCAGATTCCGGGGGCCCAGCACTTTACAAGGACCCTTGAATACAAAATAACCCTGAATTTCATTGGGCAGGGGGGGGTGCCAAAGGTGACATTTTGTTAGGAGGCCAAAATTTCGAGCAACACCCCCTGCCTACTACCGGCTGGCTGCTGTTTGATGGCTCAAACTTTTCCACAAAGATTTTTTATAAACCACATGGCCACATGGTGATGAGGAATCTGGTCAACAACGGTAGGTATTATAACTGACATTTTTGACGTGGTTTCTGTTTATTGTCTCATATTTATAGTGACAATCCATTCATGACTAAATGTTTATGCAGCCACGACAAACCCATAACTTCTTCTGGGATTAATATAGAATCCATCCATTCATCATTCAACCCTGCTAGAAGGTTAGATATTACATGATTAACTGTCACATCTATTTGTAACAAGATGGGAAAAATAATAACGACAATTATGACCCTTCACACAGCTGAATGCATATTAAAGTATAGGTGAGAACAGCAAACACATTTCCACCGGTGCTCTCTGTCAGGCTGGCCTTGAGACTGTGCCTGTGATCAGAAGGTTGCTGGTTCAAATCCCAGAGTTGACAGACAGATTTAATAGGGCCCCTGAGCAAAGCCCTTAACCCCAACTGTTCCAGGAACTGAACCTGCTTTCCAAAAAATGCATGTTGCTTTGAATAAAAATGTTGGCTAAATAAATAAAAATGTGAAATTTACAACTGGATCTCATGTGAATCAATCCATAAGTTGACAGCGTCTGAGAACTGTGGATCGTACAGTAAGCACCAGCCACACTCCATTAGGGTGTCGACTATCATAGTACAACATTCTTCCATCTACTCAGTCCTGCTAATCTGTTCATAGCTTCAGGTACATCTGTTGCCTCTCTGCTCCCTTTCTGGAAACTTTGCAAAAAGCCACATTCCCACTGAAGTTCATGGAACTGGCTCCTGGTGCCAAGTTCCTGGGCCTTCCTGACTGGGAACTTTTGTGGCTCCTGGTGTCAAAATCTTGGGGCCTTTCTGACTGGGAACTTTTGTGGTTCCAGGTGCCAAGTTCCTAGGAAAGTTTGTGGTTCCTGGTGCCAAGTTCCTGTGGACGATTTTGGCTCCTGGTGCCAAGTTATTGGGCCCTACCTGACTGGAAATTTTTGTGACTCCTGGTGCCATGTTCCTGGGAACTTTTGTGGCTCCTGGTGTCAAGTTACTGGGCCCTTCCTGACTAGGACCATTTGTGGTTCCTGATACCAAGTTCCTGGGATTTTTTGCCAAGTTCCTGGTGCCAAGTTCTCAGGAACTTTTGTGGCTCCTGGTGTCAAGTTCCTGGGCCCTTCTTGACTAGAACTTTTGTTTTTGTTTTTCACTTTGCACAGACTAATGAAACGTTATTCCACTTTGGTGCCCAGGAACCACAAGGGTTCAAGGAACTTCCAAGTTCCCAGGAACTTGACACCAGAAGCCACACAAAACTTGGCACAAAACTTTTTTTTTGTGTGTGTGTCTTGGCACCAGGAACCACAAAAGGGCCCAGGAACTTGAAACCAGGAGCCACAAAAGTTCCTGGAAACCTGGCACGAAAAAAGTTTGTGCTGAGTTCCCAGGAAACCTTTTTTGTGCCAGGTTCCTGGGAATTTTAGTTCCCTGGGAACTTGTGGCTCCTGGTGCCAAGTTCCAGGGCCTTTCCTGACTGAGAACTTTTGTAGCTCCTGGTCACATGTTGCTTTCCCACCTCACATCTAGAATGGTGAGATATACCACAACGTACTTCGAATTCACTATCAAGCTCTTCGTTTTTCATTTTTCACAGACTAATGAAACGTTATTCCACTAATCACCGCTGGTGCCCCCACCATTCCATATTGGCATTATTACACACAAAAAATACATCTATAGTTTAAAAGACTATAAAACAGGAAAGTCATTAAGGAAAGCAATAAATGGTTTTCATTAATATATTTAACATAGCTGACATACAAATTCCATGTGCTCCTTTAATTCTACCATAACTTCCAAACCAGAGCCAATGCTTAGCAGCCAATCAGCAAAGTTTATCACTATAAGCCCCAATGAGTAGTTCCAGGTTGAATGAAAAGTACCTTGACCGGAGTAGGGACTACAAAACGTTCAGGAACTGCCTCAGAGGAACTACAAAATAGAGCCAAGACCCTGCGGTGGGAACGCAACAGAAGTTCCTGGCTCCTAAAAAAAGTAGTTCTGCAGTAGAAAAGCACCTGAGGAGGACAGTCATCATGCAGGGTCTAATGCAGTACAGATGGGACTGATGTCACCTTTTCTCATTTACATATTAAGACATCTGCATTTCATTCGTTAGTATTTATTACTGCCTATTTCCATCAGACCGTCAAAAGACTAAGCTCTACATGCAGATCAGTGCTGCTGTAAACTGGTTCAGATACCAACTTCCTCACGCTTTCATTCGCTGATCTCTTTAGGTGCAACCAAATGGCCTTAAATTCAGACCATTAAACTAAAGGTTACAATTACCTGGGGCAGGCTGTCACAAGCAAGGGCAGAACTGCAACACTAATCTGACCAAAATGTGCGTATATCTTCCAATGTGCCATTCAAAGATATTCTCTAGGAAAGGTAAAGTCAGTCAACTGGAGCAAACGCAATTTCCTGATTGACAGTAACATATACAGTTCTGGGATACAGTATCCCAGATTCACCACCTAGACTACTTTCTAAGCACTGAACCAAAAGGGTTTTAAAATGACAGTTAGGCAATTCCCAAGAGGAATACTACAGAGCACATGAAAATATCCCAGAACATTAAAAAAGGGGGGGGGGAAATGCATGAAAAAGAACAAAAATCAAAATATACAGGCAAGGCACGAAACCTTGAAAATTTTAGGAACTAAATATCCTGAACCTTTAAAACATGCTACACTGGGTACCTAAGATATTAAATCAGTTTCAGACAGCTGGTGCAAATTATTTTTTTAAATAAGGAGCATTAGCAGAACATGCTTAAAGAACATCAGCACAGAACGGTTTCATCATTATCACTAAATATTGTGTATTTTTTAAATTGGAGACCTGCGCACGCATGCATAATGAATAAGCTGAACTCCAAAAACCTCCATTTTGAAACAAGAAAGAGAATGTGAATAAAGCAAAGTCTCCCAACAAACGCCGCCCACATCTCTGAGCTCCACGAGCGTAGGCCCAAACTGACCAATAGACACCCAAGGCTAACGAGGGTGTGCTCTTTCCTATAACCAGCACCCTGTCTACAGCCAGCTAAAACCCTTAAAGTTAAAAGGGGATGTATGGCAATGTATGAAGGATGTGCAGACCATCAAGGCTACAGTGCCAAGCAAGCGAGGAGGACAAAGGCAACCAAGGCAAAAACCTAAAATGACACGATATCAGCACTTGATATCATCCAAGGAAGAATACAGTCAGCTTAAGCCACTTCCCTCAGACAGAACAGAGAGCCCCCTACCACCTTCGGGTTACAAGTAGGCTTGGGCGGTATAACAGTAATACAATATATCGCGATATTTCGATATTTTGCCGAAAAATTAGCCCAGCATAGTCGCATTTTGCTTAAAAAAAAAAAACATCTTCGGGGACCAGCTCCCTCTAGCCCCAACTCCAAAACAGTGTCACTTTTGAAAATGCAGTAATAATATCGTATACTACAGCGGAATGTTTGGATGGTATAACGGCATGAAAAATCAGATACCGCCCAAGCCTGGTCACAAGGCTAAATCTTTAACCATCACCTGTCAGCTACCAGCATGCAAAGCATCTCTCATGTTCACAAAGCAGCCAAACGGCAAACTGATACGTGCTTCGTACTATAAGACAGCAGGGGACTCGCAGTGTGAGCAAGCGGCCGTGCAGAGCTAGCTGACACCTCACAGGGGGTCTGGCATCGGGATGCAAACATTGGTATTTCAGAAACAGCTACTAGGTTACAGGGACACAGAAAAAAAACACTGGAATCGTGTTCATTTTCTCCCGTCTAAGTGTAGTGTGCGTGTGGCTCGGGGGGGGGGGGTCTTAGGGTGCTGTGCCTGCGACCAGAAGGTTGCTGGCTGAAATCCCTTGGTCGGCAGAGTGATTTCACCGCTGGGCCCCTGACGAAGCCTTTCACCCCCCATCTGCTCCAGGAGTCATTTCACCCTGCTTTCAAAAATCTGCCGCCTCAGAAAAAAGGATCTGATAATTAAAATAAACATATAAACCCACAAATACAGCAGAGAATTAATATAGAAACATAAAATAGTTCTTAAAAAAATCTGTTTAACTTGATTTATAAAGTAAAGCTCTATTTAATAAAACACCTACAGTCTTCTCTGAAAAATGACAGTGGTCTTCAAGTAAACCGCACAAATAGCAGTGGTGCAGCGGCGTTTGTTCCAACACTGAGAGGACACTGAAGTTTCTGGACGAGGCTGGGCAGGGCAGCCTGAAGGAAAGACCCCGGGGGTTCCCCAGGGCCCGTGGCATCAGCTGGGCCTTCATACCCGTGACGGCACAGATGGTCCCCAAGAGGAACGGGGGAACGACATAAGCAAGAGGAGTGGCAGACCAAGAGACACCTTCATCTGCCGCCGCTGTTCCAAACAGAGGACAGTGAGGAACCATCAACCCAGACCCTCCAAAAACACAATGCGCCTCTCAGACTCAGCGAAGGTTTGGTGTCCATATGGCCAGCTGACAGACTAGGCTTCAGTTAGTACATTTTGGCATAATAACCTAAAACCGCTGCATTTTACTTATTCGCTTCTCACTGCCCTGTAAAAATGCATCCAGCGAAAAACAAGGCAGTCCAATGTTTTCTGCTGTACCAGCCCCACCCCACTGGCTCCCCAGAGCCTTGCGGTGTGGCAGTCATGGTGCTATTGTGGACACGCCCTTGCCTCCCCAGAGCAGACAGATGGGAGGAGGGGTCGCTGTCCCCTAAAGCCAATGACAGGACAACATAGCACAGACCAAGGCTCACACTGATGGTTTCTTATGAAATTTTACTAGAGCCCCGAAACTCATCAATGGTCGGAGGAAAAGAGTGTGAACATTAGTGTACTAAACAAGAGAATGCCATGAAGGCAATTTCAGGAGAGATAATATCGTGCCTGCCACAAACAAAATAAAAACTGTTCAAGTCGAATGCAGTAAACACTTAAGGTAGTATTTACAAAAGTAAAGTTTTAGCCGAAAACTAAAGAGATTACCCTAGATTGTCAAACGGCGTATTAACAAATATCTTTTACTTGATGGCAGGGAAAAGACGTAAAACCTGCGCAGAGCACAATCTAAATCCGGTAAAGTGACATGAAAGTACAGACGACAATGGCGCGCTTTTCTGTTTCCAGCCACCTTGGCTTGCACGATAACAGCAGCCGATCGAGGCGGACAAAGGAGCCACCGGGGTCGCAAACGTCGGATGCGGGCTGATCTTTTAGGAAAATGCGCGTACGACGGTCACATGCAATTCAGTTAATACACGACTGACATGAACTCGAAAATATAAGGGACGAAAAAATGTCTAGCTAAAATTCAACTCTGGGATAAAACTAAGCGCTGTCCCTTTATGACTGGTTCTGTTGATTAACCAAACAGAGTTAAAACACTTCACGGACCGCCTAAATTACACAGTCCACAGATCAATGACTGCTTTACTCTAGTGACTATTCCCGATCATACACCCGACTGCAGTTTTAAAAGGTACAGGACGTCACGTTCATCCAAAGTGTTACAGTGACAAAGTAAGCGAAAACCATGGAGTGTGGATAAGTGTGTTACAGTTACCATCACACAAATCTTTTCTTTTTCCCGAAACCGAATGATGATTATCCGTTATTACAATACGCGTTTGTTTTTAAACTTTTCCCCACATTCTGTTTCGCGGACATTTAAAGATGTGCGTAAATATGGCGCCGCAGGTGAGGAGGAAAAAAAACAAAACAAAATTTCCTTGCATCACAGCACACGCCGCTGTAGAGTACGATGGCTTACCTTTCTTTTAAAATATCAATGGTAGAAAATAAATCCTATGTGAAATGTGTAAATGACACCACGAGCACAGACTTAGGGACACGTGTGTTTTCCCCTTTAAACTAGAGTGTAAAGATTGTAGTAAGAAGGCGGGGTTATGGGTGGAACCAAGCGACTTTCTTTTAAAAGCTGACCAATAGGAATCGTGGGCTCAAAGGATATATCCAATCAAGACAAAGCGCCATTACCGGATTTAAACACCGCACTCTATCGCCGTTCTACGCGAGCTGTTAAAAGGGATTAGAGACGATTCAGATTGCAAACCTTAATTTTTTACACAGTTTTCTCACACAGTCGGAGCCTAACTATGTGCATGGTGCAACATATATTCACACGCTCACATTTTATTCATCTGCTGCTTTATATTTTTTTCTCGAACAAATATTCATTAAAAAATATGCATATTATTTACAGAGAAATAGGTCAGCCCTCATACGCAGGATCTTCCACAATTAGAAAAAACGATCACACAATAATAAATAATAATCAGGTGTCAATACCGTAGCGAATTTTGACAGGCAATTTGAAAACGGATTTTTTTTTTTACTAGACGTGGTATTTGAAAGCTAGCCACGGTCACGTTTGTCCGTGTACGGACAGGTTGAGGATCCCTGAAGGGAATACTTAAAACGTCTTCCGTTTCTGTGTGATTTCTAAGTTGTACGTTATCATGTTTAAAACGTGTAAATAGACAGACTCGTAAGGGGAAGCAAACACGGAACCTCCCATTAACTATTTCTGTCCCACAAGAACGTCCAGTATGGAGGCCACGGTGGCGAGGAGCCTGAACACGCGCTCCTGCACGATCTGCCGTCACAACCGGGCCGGCCGGAGCGGATGGTCTCGCATCCCTAATTGACACAGCGAAGCTACTTTTAGCCAGCCCCTGGAGAGTTTCCATTTGAAAGTCTAATGGTCACACAGCTGGGTCCATCTCGGCCCTGAGCCCCCTCTCCCAGGACCCTGCCACCCCATCCATTACATGCGCTCCACTGAGAGCAGTGGAGATGTCATCCTGCTGTCCAAACCCATTACGGCTGTACGTCTTTTTTAGCGTAAATTTTTCTCCAGCACGTAATTCACCCAGACCACAATGCCAAAAAAAAAAGCCAGGAGTTACACGAAACTACCAACGTGTATTTTCTCGTAGTAAACACAAAATACAAAGCATCAGCTGACTATTGTCCATCCCGGATTTAGTGCCAGATATATCAAAACAAGGTTATTATTACTATAAAAGACATCTTCAGGCTAACATGAAGAATGTCAAAAGATCTCAATATGTTCCTATGCTTCCACATCTCATGACAATTAGATGCAGAAATCCCCAGTAAAGTCTTTACACAAGGGTCCCCATTGTGGTGTTTAGGCAGAAAACAGACCGTGGCACTTGAGTGCAGGCAGAAGTGGATGTAATTAGCATGGTGGTGGGAAGACAGCATAGAGCGGAACGGCATGAAAAGGGTCACAGCGTGATAAACAAAGACAAGCGGGCATGAGACTTGTGTGTGTGTGTGTGTGTGTGTGTGTGTGGGTGTGTGTGTGTGTGTGTGTGGGGGGGGGGGGGGGGGGGGGGGCGAGCCCCCCCCCCCCCCCG
>JAABNY020000136.1:13904969-13915921 GCA_015164015.2 Brevimyrus niger
TCTCATAATCAGCTACCTTTATTTCAGTGGGACCCATAAAATACCTGTACTTTATATTTCTGCTCCCTACATGGAGTCCCTTACATTTGTCTACATTAAATTTCATTTGCCAGGCAGGTGGCCACCCTGGTGCTGCTCCCGGGGGGGGTCTGCGATGACGCTGTCGGCCGTCGTTGTCGCCCTCATCTCGCTGTGCCGGGGCGCTCACAGGAAGTGCTGTCGCACGGTGGTCGTCTTCCTCTTCACTGCAGGCGAGGCCCTTGCCCGTTCCTCGGCTTCTCATGTTCGTATCTTTATCATTCTCGTGCTCCTTGAGCTTGACGGCGTTTCTGTACAGTGTCGCCGCAGCCCTGGTCTCCGGCGTCGTTGCACCGGGCTTAATGAGCGCGGCGTACCTTCTCCTGAGGGGTTAGAGGCAGAGCCGACGGATCTGCTGAGGTGCGGAAAGCAGATGTCTGACATGAGCAAAGGGTCTGGTGTCCTAAGCTGCCATCACATCGCCATGGCTTCTTTTTCTGTATATTAATTTAAGTGTCAGTTAATGGAAGACCCCAACTGCCTGTTTCAGGAGGATCAGACAAGACCCGCTGAATGCTGACAATTACTATAAAAAAATAAACTGTGTGAATTTTTGACCGTAAAGAATTAAAAGTGATTGTGTAGGTGATCAATAGTTCTTCCCTGCTCTTGAAGATCACAAGAGGGATCAAGGGCATGTATGTAAGTGCTGTCATTGTAACACACTGCCACCTCGTGTGCTGGAGGGGAACTATCATCGGCCATCTCCATCATTTAAGTTCCTGATAGTGGCCCAGCCTTACAGGCGTGAAGCACTGTACTCTCCAAAGAGATGATTTGCCCTTTTCCTGCCTTAGGTAGCCCAGGTCACCCAGGTAGCATCACCCACAGGCTCATGAATGGGTTCAAGCTTGAACGACCATTTGCCATGCCAGACAGCAGTCTACAGTTTCTCCACAGCCTGTCAAGAAAATTCCAGGTTTGCAACAGATCATATTTGAAACAATATTAGCCGGTGAGTGCCTGTACAAGAGTTTCAACACTGGGACTGCTGGAGGGATAGAGATGTTCTTTCCGGAGAGTCTAATCTCACATCAGTGAATTTCACAAGTGCTTCGGTCTAAGCACATCCATAGTAATCCTCTGTCTTCTCTGAAATCTGAACTTGGCTGGTATTGAAATTCTATCAGCGAAGCCTAAAGAACTGCTGGCCCATGGGAGAGATTAGACTCCTAATCTGGACAAAACGCTTCATGTCATTATTCTCAGGCATAAATTGTATCACCCATAACAACTGCACCCGCCTCCGTCCAAAACCAGTGGAGACCAAGCTCTGTTGCACACGTCATCTCAGTAGCCTTGTGGGGTTCTTTTGACTGTAGATGTCAAACTTTAGATGTTGAAATAGCAGCCTGCAGCATTCCGTGGCCTGTAATGACCCCTAATGGTGAGGCAATGTAACTGTGGTTCTCAGTAAGTACTGCTAAGAGTACCGTGATTCACTCTATTATGGTAGTTACAATTGAAGGCTGTGTCACAGGTAATATTAATGTGATTGTGCTCTTTCAAATGAGTATTTAGCATTTAGCAAGCTGAGATATCTATAGTCAGTAAAATTATTTTTGTTGCAGTGTTTGGATATCACCAATAGAGGGAAATGTTGTACCATGCTTTGGGTATCACCAATAGAGGGAAATGTACCATGCTTTGGGTATCACCAATAGAGGGAAATGTACCATGCTTTGGGTACTCCCTTTCCTGATGGTAGCTTTTCAGCTCTGGGTTTAAGACACAACATGACGAAACAAGATGTCAGGTATTGCTCCCCATGCTCCCAGTAGTAAAACACACACACACACGCACACACACACACACACACACACACAGTTGTGTAAGTTGTGAAGTGAGTTTTCCCATATGGGGAGCAGGAAACTGGTCCCCATAAAGTAAAAAAAAGGGTATTCATCACATTGTGGGGACAATTGGTCCTCACAAGGTAAGGTACACCTGGACCACACACACGTACACACACACAGATTGGTGAACCTCTCTAAATGGAGACCTTCCATTGACTTTTATGGCAAAAACCCTAACCCTGACCACCCTAAACTCCCACCTGTCGATAACCTTAACCAAAAGTTACCACAAGACTTCAGGTATTTTTACTTTTTTGATCGCATTCATTTTCTATTCATTCGATTTTTGTAAAACTGAGTTTACAAATAGGGACTTGTACAATGTCACCAAAGGTAAGGAAATTTCAGATTTCACCACACTTCGGAGGAAATTTGACCCCCCCCCCCACACACACACACACACACACACACACAGACAAATTATATACTACTTGACCATTTGATACCCCTTAATCCTTTTCAGGGTGATAAAAAGTGCCTGTTTAACATTACGTTACATATGTAAATTGTAACATTACATATCTAAATTGAAAGGACCCTTTCACCTATGAAGACGCCTGATTTTGACTGGACGTTTGAGTTCTTTGCACCCACAGTATGCTAGCACAATGATGTGACCCAATCCCTCACTCCCTCCCTCTGCGACCCTCCTCCTCACTCCTGCTCACAGTGCACCACAGAAACCACTTTACTTGCATAACTGCAGCTGGACTGGTACCAGGACCTAGCCTCTGAACGATATGCTTTTGGGACTGGGCCCGGTCATCATCAGCCAATGGTTCCAAAGGGCATCTATGGTATGATCCTAATTGACATGACCCCCCCCCCTCACTGTCCAGTCGGCCAAGGCCAAATCTCTACAAAGAAGAAATATTTTGAGGGTTAAAACTAAATAAAAACCCTGAATGTTGAAAAATACTAGAAACAGTGTGCAGGCTATTAATAAATCTTAACTCCACAAAGGGTCTGTATATTCCAGAGTTTCCGTTGCCACAGGAACCTAACTAGGGTGGCACTGTGTCCTCACACCCAACAAAGCTCTACATTCAAAGCATCCCCCGGACGGGTACCCTGGTACCTCCACATCTCATCCAATGTATTTCGTCTTGCGCCCTCCACCAGGAACTAGATATGTGGTGAAGTAATATATAGACGCGTTAAGAAGTATGCTTGCCAGGTTCGTTAAACAAATGCATGACCGCTGGGCGACACTTTGTTTAGAAAATAAGGGGGCGGCTCCCGCAACGCTCAGCCGGTTTCGGCGTGCCGCCTTCCAGCAGTTCGTATGTATCTTTAAAACGACATTTTGCACCACAGACTGCGATTTCCCATTGATGCCTGAGAGCTGAGCGTGGGTAGCCCGGTATGCATCACCAGACACACGTTCAAAGCCGTAGCACTCTATTCGGGAACACCCCCGGATCAGACCATATCGAGGAGGTCACGTGGTGGCGAAACGCCCTGCACCGATTGGGCACGCCTCCGACACGGCGTTCGGCGTGATCCCGCCTCCGACGCTCCGTTCTTCCTCTGATAGGCTGTCGCGCAGATCGGGTCAGAGGTCTACGGCCAGAAGTAACCCCGTCGTCACATCACCCCACCGCTGCCGCCGCTGTCAAAGACCCTGCCGGGATCGCGCCAGGCGCCGACCTCCGGTACTGCCGTCGCCCCTTGCCGAAATATGCGCAGCCGTGTCCTGGATTAGTCGCGTACGCTTCAGGATTGCTTGCCGATTCTTATCCCACGGTGAGTAAATGTGGATCCGGGCCGTTTCCCGGAAGGTACACCTGCAGCATCCCCGCTGGACCCGGCGGTTTATCGCTCCGAGTGCGGGCGATGCGTTTCACTTTGGCTATGTGTTTGTGGACGGAAAGCCCGGTTCATATGACGGGGAGCCCGGTGCGTTTTCTCTTGTGTGTGACAGGCAGTCCGGTGCGTATGACAAGGAGCCAGGTGCGTGTCGTGGAGCCCGGTGCATGTTCCAGTGCGTATGTCAAGGAGCACGGTGCAGGTTCCCATGCATGTGACAAGGCGCCCGGTGCGTGTTCCCGTGTGTATGCCGGGGATCCCGATGCGTGTAACCGGGAACTCAGCGTGTCCGTGGCTTTTTCAAACCGACCCGGTAATGCCTTTCTCCATCCCAACTTCCAGCCCCGTCTCGGCCTGCCCGACCGCCATGCTTGGAGGTGTGTCCTGGCAGCAGTAGCGGAGGAGCCGGCTGTTCCGGTCTAGCCGGTCAGGCACGTCTCCCCGAGGGTTTTAACGGTGCCTGCTGCCTCTGCCCTTCTGCGGCTTCAAATTGTTGGGCTCACATGGGCCGGGGCTCCATTGCATGCGCCTGCCGGCTCACATGGGCCTGTCACATAGCCTGTTGATGCGACGAATTATCATTATTATAGTGGCTGCATTTGTCAGCGCGATGATCGTCTGCTCCATCTCCGCTTTTTAGTGGATGTCAACAGCAGACTTCATTAAGCTCCTCTTTACACGCTCCAACATCGCGTACAGAGGTGTGTTAAGGTGCGGTCGCGTTTACCTCCCTGCTGTGATAAATAACCTGAACCCCCATCAATGGGACGAGGAGCTGAAGGGTGCTTCTATCCATGCAGTAACCTGCACTTTTACTTTCTCTGTCTATCCAGAGTGAAGCCCTCAGGTCAGGACCAGCGGTAGGGACCTTAAAGAGCTCCCGTTAACGCCTGCCCTGGCCGCTGTAGAAAGTGATAAAAACGCCGGGGCGGTTTGCGGCGCGGTTGCCCAAAGCCGCTGGCGAGTTTCCTGGGTGTCACGAAGGAAGCTACTCTGACATGCGAGGGAACAGTGAAAAATCACGAGCCCACAGGATTGCACACGCATCGCTTTAAAAAATCACGATAAATCATCACGTATACCTTCGCGTTTCCATCCCATTCTCTCTTAGTATGTCGGTAGATAGGAACTAATGTAGCCGTTTCCCCGAGATTTCTCATCAACACCATGAAAGAATATGACATTGTACAAGAGAGAAAAAGGGAAATTCACTTTTTAGAATGTTATTGTTAAGGCATAAGAATAAAAAGCTGGATTTTGTGTTCTGAGGAATCTTTATTGGGAAGTGCTGACTCGCCCATAGATGTAAACATACTCATTCAGTTCCTGCGAAACTCGTCACCTGAATGCCCCTCCAGGCAGACTGACCCTGCCCCTGTTGTCACCGGGTGGCGGTCAGACTTTGTTGGACAGGCGCGCCCTTCCGATATCTCTATCATTGTTTCAACACAAGCTTTCAACGCGCAGGGCCATTGTGAAAGAGGTGTGAAGCAACTTGACACTGGGCACTGGCAAGGGGCCCAGGTACTGAGAGTCACTGCGCGACCCATTTAACGAGGATATCCCCCCCCCCCCCCCCCACACACACAGTTTTTACAGCCTGCCAGGGCCACGCCACCATGGCAGAGGAAGCCCCTTCTGTCACGGAACCCCCCATCCCGGTGTCCCACTTTACCATCGGCACCGTGTCCGAGGAGAACTCGGAGGACGAGATTCTGGGCAGGACGGAGGTGCCACTGGAGGACAAGGAACGCTCGCTGTCGCCCTGCTCCATCAGCTCTGACGGCCTCTATGAACCGGGACTGGATCACATGGATGGGCTCCTGCACAACATGAGGTCAGATCCCCCTTCGTTTACCTCCTCTGCCCCTCACTCTCCTCTCAGAGAAGTCGCTTTTCTTAGGCTGTGTGTGAATATTTAGTCACTGCAGTGGTAGGTCAGGCTGGCAGTGGGCCGCTTAACTCTGGGCAGCCAACCCTTTTGTGGCCCCTTCTCTGTGCTGTGTGAAGATTCTAGGGATGCCAAACAGGCTGCCACTGCCCCCTGGTGGTGAAAACCCTGTGGTGCCTCTTTGCAAAGGGCCAGTGTGTACACAGATTTTTGGGATAAACTTTAGGTCAGCTGTTCAAACCCACGAGTGATGGCTCTTTATCCAATCAGTCCTCTAATTAGTAATCTAATTACAGACTCACAATGAAAATCCACATACACAACTGCCTATTCTGGGTAAGATTAGCCGCCCCTGGATTAGGCTGTCTAATGACTGGGAGATGCCTGTTTGAGTGACTGGGTAAAAGGCTCAAACAGAGATATACCAGTGCCTTAAATGGTGAACTGGGGCAGTTGCTTTCATTCATGTTCTAACCGCTCTTCCTGGTCAGTGACATGTTTGGGCCTGGAACCTGTCCCAGGTATCATAGGGCACAAGATTTGGATGCTGTGTCTGTGATCAGCAGGTTGCTGGTTCAAATCCCACGGTCAACAAAGTGATTTAAGCGCTGAGCCCCTGGGCAAGGCCATTACCCCCCCCCCCCCACACAAAAAAAAAATTAAATGCTTCTTGTGTGACGTTCCGGTACAGAGGAGAGGACCCAGAAATGCGAGGCAAGCGAGTTTTAATTAATAGAGCAGCCAAGCAGCAAAGCGACGGCGTCCAAAACAAGAGGCGAGAATCGTAGTCGAGGGGCAGGCGGGTGAGTCGAGGTCCGGGGAGTCAGTCCGACGAACAGGGACGAGGACAGGAGACCGAGGGGAGACGAGGGACGGGACACTGGGCAGGACAGGGCGAACGGATCAGGAGCGGGACCTGGGCTGGGGAGAGACGGCAAGAACAAACGCGGCTGGAACGAAGGCAAACAGGCAGACAGAAGGCGTGCGGGGAGACAGGAGACGAGAGAGGGCTCGGTATGGCTGAATGAGATCATTAGCACAATACTTCGCAGGGAGTGCTGGGTGAGCGCTCTCTTTATCTCGGCGCTGACGACGGGCAAGTGGGAACACCTGCGGAGCCCCGCCCATCCGGGGCCGGGGCCTTCACACCTTGGGTACCAGATTAATGGCCTGACCCTGTGCTCAGACCCCAGCATTGGTCTTCACTGTGTATTCATGTGTGTGTGTGGATCTCATTAGAGATTAAGTTGGGCTATGTGAAAGTCAGCATTCTGATGTACTTGTGCAAAATGGTAAATAATGCATCAGTTCATATATGGGTTGAGTATTTACTTCAACTGACTCTTGAGTTGGCTGCTTAAATCCTAAGTATCCATATATTACAAACCTTAGAAAAAGCAAATGTCACTTTCATTTCGATAAACTGCCTTTGTCTGGCTTTAAAAACAATGTATTCAGTTCTTCTATAACAGGTTCCATGAGTAGCCATGACTAATTTGAACACTGTGGCCTTTTTTTACGTTCCGATTGTTTGCTTGTCTCAGATGATCTTCAGGAGAAATTATTGCTTCACAGCTCATCTTATTCTTACTGTGTCAGGTGTCATATTAGATGAGAGCGGCAGAAGTGATTCAGACATCCAGTGACCTAGATATCCTGAAGAGAGAGTCAAAACAGTAAGCGAGAATGCCACGACAGTGTTCATCACTGCGCATCTTCTGTAAACTCTCATATTAGGGCCCCTAATTGTTATAACAGAGGGCCTCATGGATTCGCATTCAGGTAATTTGCCCTACGCCAGCGTTTCCCAATCCGGTCCCCGGGGACCCCCCAGCAGTCCACATTTTCGCTCCTTCCCAGCTCCCAGTATTGAGCAAAAAAATCAGGACCATCGATCTGGGAGGGAGCAATAACGTGGACTGCTGCTGGTTCCCGGGGACTGGACTGGGAAACACTGGTCGGTGCCGCACTGCAGATAGATGGACAAACACATGGTGTACGGTAGCTTAACTTGGCACCAGATTTCCTGTGTGTCCAGCTGAAATCGCGTGACAGAACAGAAATGTTCTGTAAACCGGAGTGGGATAGTTCAGCGACAAGAAGTGAAAATCGGGCCAAGATTTTATTTCAACCAGCCAGCTGAGTATTAAGGAGTATCAGGAGCCACAGTCTTGGAGTATTCAACTGGTTGGTTGAAATAAAATCCTGCTCTGGATTTTTTCTTTCTGGATCTGAACTATCCACCCCTGGCATTTGCAATTATGTAGAATACATAAGGATATAATTTGTTTTTCATAGCAAACGCTTTGCTACGCAAGGTAAATCTTTACAGTCTATATAGAAAAAGGGAGGATGGAAACATTTAACTAACATCAAACATTTTATTAGAGAAAAACCTGGATTAAACCACAAAAACTAAAAACCACAAACACAGAAAATCCAAAATACTGTATCTGTGACGACATATATTTTTCAGTTCTCCCAGCTGACCCAGTATAACCCTCACTAATTAATCCAATTAGGGCCAGCTATGCTTCGTTAACTGTTATCTAGCGAGCAGGCAAGTGGCTTGTTGTGATCAATCACCATGGTAATGCAAATGATAGCATGGGCCATTGTTGTCCTTTCCATTGGGTAAAAGTGAATTTATATAATTTTCCTTAGAACCATCAAACATTTTAAATGTCACTTTTGCCTTTGGCATTATAATGTCAGCTATATACTGAGTTACAGAAAGCCATGATAGGATTGGTAATTTGATTTTGTAAATGTAGTAAAATTTGTGAAATCATAAAACTCCAAGTTGGTCACCACTGATCACACTAGAAATAGTCACTATACTTATTCTTAGTTCATTCTTGTTTTTATATTAGGTTTTTCTTGTCCTAGGTATGAACTATTATCCATGATCAATGTGTCAATCATGGAAAATTTAAATTCTCGTTTTATTTCATGAATGACACCAGCATCACGTACTTAAAATTCCTAAACATTGCAAATACAAGGAACTGTGAAATAACCTAATTTTAGTGCTATTCTCCTATAAAGGCATTATTGTCAGTTTCATTGGCAACGGCACCAAGAATATGCATACCATTCAGTTTAATAATACATGCTCCAATAAATATAATTTCAGCGCCGAAAGATCAATTTCGTCTCATTAACATATTTCATTAAATGCAGCAACAACCTTAATGTTCAGACAACGGTGCAAATAAATATTGTAACGCCAGCAGGTTGCTCATTGATTGGCTGCAGCAGTGAGAGGGAATACACTTGATCCCCTTCCTGTGCCAGACTAGACGATTTTAGCTATGAAAAGAGGGCAAAGTTGGTGGAGGCATTTATCAGAGCAATATGTCAATTACCTTATGCCTCTGAGCAGGCATTAGCTATGCACAGAAGAGAATAACTATGGAATGGGGGCAACATAATGACAGTGAAATGATCAAGAATAAAGACAGAGAACGTCACTAAAAGAGTAAAATTAGTACTAGAGTAATACACCAGTCTCCGGTACCTATTTATGAACCAGACAGGCAACTACAGTGCGTGAAACTCAGATGTACTGTATATGAACGAAGCTCATCAGATTGATTTAAATACTTTTTCTGCAGAGCATTGGCAAGTACGAATCGTGATGGAAAATATTTTGCAAAGTAATAGCCATGAGAAGACGCAATGGAAATCATAAGGACAGAATAATATGGGTTTATTAACTGAGATGTCATGTTAGGTGATTATGAGTGTTCCACTAATTAGCACATTATCAAAGTTAGAAAATGCGTTTTCACTTGTAAAAGACAGAGGCAGCTGTCCTGGATTCAGGCCGCCTGACTCCTGAGTGACGTAACTGAAATCCTTGAGCTGCTGTTAATGATGCTGAAAAAGGGGGCAATGAAAAGACTCCAGGTCTTCAACGAACACCAGCCTAGTGGAAGGCTTTTGTTCTCCTGCATGGAGACAGTCAGGAAGTAGCACTAAGGGTAGCAGACAGGCATGAGGAAGAGAGGGCAAAAAAAAACGCAAAAAAAACCCACAAAACATAGATCATACTCAGTGAACGGACATCAAAACATTGTATGCTCTATGTGTGAAAGGTTAAATATGGGTAAATGTTTTGTTTTGGTGGTACAGTATGGTACGGTACGGTACGGTACGGTACGGTATGGTATGGTACAGTACGGTACGGTATGTTATGGTACGGTATGGTATGGTTTGATTGGCTGCAAAAGTAGTAATTACACAATTTTGCCCTCTTAGTATCAGTATCAAATAGTATCAATTTACTTAAGGCAGTCAAATGGCACAGTTTATATGTGCAGAATTAGTACTGTATGATTACTGAAATAGCATTTTTTTCTCAGCCTGATGCACCTCAAGCAGCGGATGAGCTTTTATTTCTGGTAACAGACCTGCCGGCCGTCCCATAGACCTAATTGGCCCCGGAAGGCCACACCAATGCAAATTTTCTGCAGGCACCACTGTTTGCCAGATATTTCTCAAGAAATACTGTTACTCTTGTGGTAAAAATCCTCTGTTGTTACACATTTTAGTGCTAGAAGTGATTTTCAGCCCCTTTCATTCATTTTCAGAGGTCAGCTAAAATTTTCCATATGAATGTTTTAATGTTTTTCGAAGAGAAGCCAAAACGCTGATCCGCTGGCCAAGTGTGCAGACATGGGCCCACAGGCCTGGGTCCAGCAGTGGCATCCCTGCTAGGCGGGCAGACAAACACGCTTAGCCCCAGCATGCTTAGCCACAAGGCTAGCAGTCCAACTAAAGCGATCTTCTCCTTCAGTTTACCCTCCATACCCTGGATATGAGTTTACAAGTGTACAGATATGAGGTTCTGGAAATCTTTTTGTATCTTTTTTGGATAGTAGTACTTTATTAATTGTCCCAAGTACCAGCATCTGTGGGAAAATAGCAGAAATATTCTAGAAAACTTTAATGGTTCATGTACTGTGGTATTATTTGAACAGAAATATAGTGCATTTACAGATGTTTCTCTTTAAAGTTATACTTGCAATTGTAATACCCATCACTGTTTTTGAATCTGAAAGTGTATCCTTCTTTGTGTCTTATCCTTCAGAGTAAAAAGTGTCACGACTCATACTCAGCATTCAAAGCATTCAAATTAAAAAAAGTTCATAATACCATTCATAATGCCAGATCTGTGACAGGACACCTCCCCACGGGCTGCCCATCCAACATACCAGGTCTTCTATACTCCCACCTCCCCTCCCCCCGCCCCCACCCCCTGACTCCCCTCGGTGGGACCGTCCCAGCACCCGCCGGCAGCCAACGCACTAGGA
>JAABNY020000136.1:13916312-13926945 GCA_015164015.2 Brevimyrus niger
CCTGAATACAGAAACTGGTTAACCAGAAGCCCAGAGCCAAATGCCAGTCAAGGACAATGAACCCCCAGCTCCCCTGACCCGCCAAACCAGTGCCTGCAGGCTACTGTCAGGTGCAGAGAAAACAGACATAACAGACTAGCCCCCAAAACCAAACAAAATCAAAACAAAACAAAACTCCTGCCAAGGTAGCTATAGAGCCCATTGTCCCAGGAACAATGCTGATGATGAAGTGGTAAACAATGCTTACCGCTCTGCTTAAATGAAGCTGGGCTCCAACTGAACCCAACCCAGAGCAGACTCAATCTACTAATGAATTAATCAGTAAAAAACGATCCTTCCTGCTTCAGCAGTTATTGAAAATATGTTTTAATCTGCCGGGTCTCACTTGGATTACAGTTTAATTATCAGATATACTCAGATAGTGTGGGGTACAGTAGACCCCACAAATGGGGGTCGGGAGTTTTCTGTTTTCCACATTTCTTTAAAAATCATTATGCAGCTGTCTGACTCAGAAACAGAAATGCAAAGCTAGGAAGCATCATCACAATCCATGTGTCTGTTTCACAGATCCACTTATCCAAAGCAAGGTCACAGCAAGCCCGGAGCAAACCCACTCAAGCTTGCAGTCTGCGCACAGGGCCAATGGAGGAACGGACCGTGTGGTTGCAGGTGAATCATTGTTTGACACAAATTGTATACACTCGGGGGTCTTACACTCGTTTTGTGTTAGATTCTTTTGGCATAGTTGCCCCCCCCCCCCTCCCCAAAATAACCCCACCACGAAACAGATTTCAATGTCCTATAAAATATTGCATTTTTATATAAAATGGAGGAACAGAAGACAGCCGTTCCAGGTTCGACAAATAATCGGAGATTATTATAATGTTTTTCCGAATATGATCATCTATGATATCCTTCACAGGACACGAAGTGCGAGGTTTGCAGTTTTTATTTATTTTAGAAGGAATCTATTACACTGTATAATACACATATTATGTTTGAACGCAAATATTGGACTGCGTACGTTGTTTAAAAAAAGACGCAAAAATGTCTCTAATGTAACCCCATAATTTTAGAGAGTTTCAAAATATTTGGGGGATTTAACCTTTGGGGGGGGAGCATCTTAAACATACAGAAGTGTGTCTTATTTACAGAACCCGTCTTATAATAATAATAATAATATTTCGTTGGAAACAAAATGTAATACTACAGCTCAGACAAGAGTTCATATAGTACAGTCGGTGGACCTGCAAGTTGAATGGAGATTTGTGAAAGGTGCCGCTCGCGTCACTAGTTTCCCCTCCTCAGAGAAATACTGCCACTTTTAGGCTTTTTAGGCGTCGGGAAAATAAAAGGTAATGAGAGAACATTCGTGTGCGGCGTAAACACCTTAATGGTTCTGTTTAAGCACATCATACCAGATAAGTCCAGGGCTGTCATAGCAGCGGGAGTGGCTCTGTGTGTGTGTGTGCGCGTGTGTGTGTGCGCACGGCGCTATGATCGCTGAAAGCAGCGCCGACACCTCCTCAGCTACATTGCAGCCTGCGGAACACCATGTGAGCAGAAGCAGGCTGTGCCATGCTGAATAATTCTCCAATTCTTCTGCTGGCGCTGACCACCACAGCAGCACTCTTGTCCTGGTCTCAAGCCTGGAACGAAGAAGACCTTTTACTCCCCCCGATCAACTCCACCAATAGGTTTCTGGCGAACCTGGAAGTGGACGTTAGATACTCTAAAAGATCGGTGGAGGAAAGCGAAGCTTCGTCCGAAACATCGCTCCAGCCGGTCTGCAATGTCAGCGTGCAGAGACTCCGGCCCACCTCGCTGGTCGCTCGATGGGACAAGCAGTTCGGTTTCCAGTGCGATGTGCTCGTGTACACCATCAACAACCACGGAAGGGCTTTCTTCTCCGCCGCCTTCAATCGGGTGGTCTCACCCGTCTTCGTCGAGCACATCGGAGTCTCCGGTGGCCAGCAGGAATTCCGTCTGTGCGTCGGATGCGGTCTAGCGCGAAACAGGCGCTTTGGGCAAAGCAGGTCACCCTCTCTGCAAACGGGAGATTCCCTTAATTTTTGCTGCCTTGAGTTTGGCTTGGATGAACTGAACGGGGATAAGAACTGGAGGCAGAACCGTAAACCTATTGAGTCGACTTTGGTTGCCTGCTTCATGACTTTAGTAATAATTGTGTGGAGCGTTGCTGCCCTCATATGGCCAGTGCCTATTATCGCAGGATTTTTACCGAACGGAATGGAGCAGAGGAGACCGAGATGAGTAACGCGGAGCTGGGCTTCTACGTGGAAAAACCCTATTATACTAAGTTAGAATATATCATTTTCATAGTATATTTGGTCAAGTATATTTGTCTAAATTCTTAGTGAAATCTCCAAATAAGTGCTGAGCTTTTTCTTAGTCGGAGTGTCGTGTATTTATGGGAGATGATGTGGACGATGTCTATTTTTATGAAAACTAATTGTTTTATATACCGCTATCCTAACTGTAAATGTTTTTGCGTAATATTCAGGTGCCGTTTAGAATCACTGTTTGTATCGTTTCTAACTTTGTAGAATTCCGCTTTATAGTGTTCAGACGTGATTCGAAATAGCCAGTGTTTTAAAGTACGATGTACGTGCGCCGAGGATAAATAGCCTAGAGCTTTCAGGAGTTACGTAAAGCCACGGTATAATTAAATCGCTTTCACTTAATATGTTAATAACTGTAAGTAATTGTACAGCTGTCAAATACAAACCTCTTTATAAAAGTACATGGAAGTGTACAACCGATGAAGACGTCAGGGACAATTGTCTAGATGAAATAGTTTATATAAGACGAAATGTACGAGATTTTGCTATAACATAGGTCGTCAGATTTAATTGGATAGCCAAATAACTGTGTTTGTATTTATTTGTATGACATTGAATAAAAACGATTTTTTTATTATATGACATTTTTGCTTTGTTTTTAAATATTTAATTTCTTGTATATTTGCAAAGCGCGTTATGGTGTTAAGTAATCATTCACAACGATGAGAATCGAATGCGTGTTTATGTTATGACCGTTAACGGGCTGCTAAGATGGACACTAGCAGACCACATTTGGGTTTAGCCCTATAAATCAAGAGCCCGCCGTGAATTAAGTGTATGAAATATTCAGGTGTTTTTTTCAGTCTATCTACCATAAGCCCATTTATATTGCTGAAAACCGTTACTCTGGCGTCATAAGAAGGACCTCCCGTAAGTCAGTTTTACCAGTAGTAAAGTACGCAACCAAACTGCCAATAACACGTCAGAAAAACACTCAACCATAGATATAGTTATGGGTTAAATTATTTGCAGTGATGCTTGTTGGGGGCAAGTCCCGTTTGTCTGGAAATGAGATTTTTTTTTTTAAATCTAAATTGTAACAGCTGCTAATATTCAATTATATTATGGTAATCAGTTATTGTCACATATACATATAGGTTTTGTTATTTACAGTGTTAATATACCATATTTGATGCATAGATATATTAATTTAATGAACATTAGTGTTTTTTTTTTGCATTGATTTATTATTATGGACACATTACTCAACTATAAAAATATTAAGTAGCTATAATAATAGTAATTTACATAGAGCCATCAACACTCAGAATATGGCGAATGCATTTTGAATACGGTCTTCCGTGTTGCATCGTGATTCGCCTCTGCCAACTCAGGAAGGTCAAGACTGCGCAGCCTTCGACCACTCAGGCCGTCCGCCAGCGTCTTCTTCCGTGCGAGCTGCCAGCTTTACGAAGCGTCACGGTGAAGCAGGGCTGGTCTGCAATGATGTTGTTGTAGAGCAAAGAGAGGAAGAGAAATAACTTCCCCGACCCAGCAACAAGAGGACAGGCCATAGGTAGCGAACACAATCCGACAGCTGTGTTTTTAAAGGTCACTCTCTAATAAATACAACGGTAGACTTGCCAGTATTCAGTTATCCTTGCTTGGGATTGACACTGCCGCGGTTTGAAGCCACATCTACAGTGGCTGGTGGTGTTACACCCTAAATTACATTTGGATCATGGGTATGTTACTTTAATGCAGCACATTTTAATGTGTAATGTTTAATCGCTGCCTGACCAGAATAGTCTATTCGCGTTAGGGGAGGGGAGCTGCTGGTGATTCCGTGTGGAAGGGTCTGTGGTTTGAGATGGTGATGAGATGGTCACACCAAGAGACACCAGAAACGCATACAGCAAATGTTCACTTTGAACCATTGACACGGGATATGACATCACCGTGAATGTTCTCAATATATTGTACTGGTAGTTGGTGGGGGCTCCAAGGATTTTATAAAAAAAAAAACATTAAAATGACAGAGGATTGTCGCCCTGGTGGATCCATGGCCCGGAATGCTATGAATGGCACTCCAGAGTGACATCATTCAATACCGGTACAGTGGGATAGTTCAAGGTGAGCAGAAGTTTTTAAGACCCCAACTAGAGTTTTACATGGTAAATTGACAGGCAACTAATGCAAATACTGCAATGTAATGATATACAAAGTAACTAATTTAAGCAGGTTGTGCTCTTTAGTGATAGGCCACTATTGTGAAATACACCCAATCGCTTTTCTATAATATTTGTTCATTATATGGTCACCTAGCGCCACCTAGTGGAAGATATTAGTGGCGTCATTGGTGTTGCGTCTATTCCCGATGGTTGTTTTATAAGAATACGTGCAGCAGAAGATTAATTTATTATTTATACACAAATAAAGCAACCGAACTACAGTAAAAAGTAAAGAGAGTTCGTTAAAGAAAATGAAATCAATTTATTGAACATTGACCAGTTTCTTCCCTCCTGACTAGATGCCCCTGGTGCCTATGGCTGTAACTAATCATCAGTTTGGAAGGGTTGTGGGTTTGAATCCCACCTCTGTTATGTGTGTGTTTATGGGGTTCTCTGTTTTCAGGTGAGGAGTACAAAGGCATGCAGTTACCATTTTGGGAAGTCCAGCTTTGCCCCTTGTCCTGAAAGGATTGGACTCTGGGGCCTCTGGTGACCCCGTGAGAGATAAGCAGTCCCAAGATAGATGAGTGTAAGCCGGTGGCACGGTGCTGCAGTGGTTAACGCTGCCATCTCACACCTCTGGGGTCAGAGTCTCCGCCATGGGTGTGTGTGTGGAGTTTGCGTGGTCTCTCCGTGTCCTTGTGTGATTTCCTCTGGGTCCTCCGGATTCCCCTCACAGGCAAAATATTGAGGTAACTAAAGTGCCAAATTGCCTGTAGGTGTGTGTGTGTGTATATGTGTGTGTATGTGTGTGTGTGTATGTGCGTGTGTCTGTGTGTGCATGTGTCTGTGTGTGTGTGTGTGTGTGCATGTGTCTGTGTGTGTATATGTGTGTGTCTGTGTGTGTATGTGTGTGTGTCTGTGTGTGTATGTGCGTGTATCTGTGTGTGTGTGTGTGTCTGTGTGTGTGTGTGTGTGTCTGTGTGTGTGTGCATGTGCCCTGTGATGAGTTGCCATCCTGGGTTGTTCCCTGAATGTGGATTCAGACCCACTGTGACCTTGAATATGACAAGCAGTTTCAGAAAGTGGATGAGTTGAAGTTCATTTTCCAAATAAAATGTGTATATATAAGTCCTCCAGATGCAGACACAAGGCTAAAATCCAGCTTAAGGTCTCTGCACATACCAATGTTTTTTAATTTCTTAAGTTTCTTGTAATGCTAAATATTCATGTGTTTTTATTTCTTCGTAAAGGGCTTCCCCCTTTTTTTGTATATATGTATTATTTTGGTTTTGATAATATAAAAAACCTGTAAACTCAAACTCAATTGTGAAAATAAATAATTCAGACAATAACTACGCATTATGAATGAGGCAGGGCAGCAAAAAATTATGTAAAAAAAATAATTAATCTGCTACCCTAAAAGATACACATACCCACTGGCAGAAAAATTAAGAATTGGGTTAAGCTGAGGACTCACATTAGCATTTGGTAAAGGGTTGGAGCTGATATGAGGCTTGGACTGGATTAAGAGCGAAAGCGGGGAACCCCCCCCCCCCTCTCACCGGTGACGTAGGCGGTCGTCTACGGTGCGGTTTGATTGGGGGGCACAAATGAGCAAGTGAAAAAAATCAGAAGATATACCGCTGGTTCCTTGCATCGCATTACAAGCATTAGTTCTTAAAATGACTAGTTTTAATATTTCAGTACTTTCATCGTGAAATTGGCGTGAGCTACCTAGTTAGCAGCCAGATGCTGTGTGTTATTGGAAGCGTTATGCTTTCTGCTGCTCTGGGTGGTGGGAGCGGGGTTTGGATTATGGCTGCTGTGAGGGTTCGAGCTGGGCTTATTGCATTTTTGTTCCTAACTATGTTTGGCGTTGTGGTTAACATTAGAGTTACAGTTATATGTTGCATTAGAATTAGTGCTCATGTTTAAGGTTAGGGTTACCATTAAGGGCTTTGATTTTGTTCAGACTTTGCATTGGCTATTCTTAACCATGTCAATGTGTTTACCTTGTTATAAATAGGACAAAATATGACAAAAAAGGAGGACAAATTATTAAAATACTTTTTTTTGCTAATACATAAACTAAATATGGAGCTAATCAAGTATTTAACTGAACCATTACTGAATTGTAATTAAGCAATGCTACTTTTTCCAAAATTCAATGCTGACACTGATTAATGCACTATTACAACAGCTCACAAAAACCTAGCATGATGTAATGACGCATCTCCAAAGCGCATATGAAGCTGACCAACCAAACCGAATATCGCTTGTTGATTTGACACTGCATATTCATCCAGAAACGTAAATACAGCGAGCTCAATGTGACCGATGCAAATCTGTTTTCAAATAAATATTTTCTGAAATATTTTTAAAGCGGTTTTCCAGCTCGCTGGTTGCTGAATCACTGGATGAATGGGAAGTTAATCAATATAAAATTGCGGTTTCAGAGCAAAGCTCGGATCCTTGTCTGTTCATTTTGTTGGATTGTATTAGTCGTTCAGTGTTCACTGATTCATCTCCCTCTTCGTTACTTTTTAGTTGTCACTTGCTGTACAACAGGTTTGTTTGTCCTTACTGCAATTACTGGGCTAGGATCACATGACCTGGAAACACATGTGGGGCTATTTATGTGGCATAAATAATGTAGGTGGTTTTGTGGGGCTATTTTTGGCAGGTATAATCAGGCCTGTAGGCAGAAATGAATTTCACGAGGGGGGCCCGGCAAATTTCAAGGAGGGTTCAAGCCTGGAAATTTAACTATTTGGCTACGCGACTGACTACATTTGTCCTCGAAGATTTTTCATTCTTAAATACCCATAATCCCCCATTATCCTAGGCTCACTTTATCTTGTAATTGTATCACCTTGTTGGCATTTCATGTGTAAATCTGGGACTAATTAAGATAATAGAAAATGCGTAGGACAGCGTTGGTCAGATTTGCGCCTGTTCGTGCTTTAAATGCACACTTCAGCCCAGTTATTATTAAAACCCAAAACATGAAATATGTGTCTCAGGAGTAGTCAGCTAATTTCCTCCTTTCCTTAGTTAATTTTTAATATTTTACGAGAGGCCAGGCTGTCATTACTTATCTTACTAACTGGTGGTATCATTTTCTTGCCGGTAACCCAACGCACGGTCTCCTTTACACGTTAGGGGGTAACCAGAAGCCCTGTGCACTCGTCGCTTTAAAACAAATCATGCAGCTTCCTCTTTGTCGAACACCAACGGCCAAAGATCTCACTCGGTTTTTTTATCCAGTAAAAAAAAACAAAAAAAAAACACTTCTGTTGTCATCGTGCTGAGGATTCTGTGTTTAACTCGTCCCACTGGATCGATTGGCCACGCCGAGAGATGTGGCCCAGTTCCAGGGTTCCTTCTTTCACATCTGTCACAGACGACGGTTCCAAAAAGGATTAGCTGCATCGTGTGCTGCTTTTGAAGAGTGGGAACGTGTGTATGATGTCGGTTAGCTGGCTGACTGAGCACTGGCTCCTTGGCAGACACTTGTAAAGCACGTCTTCAGAGAGCTGCCCGAATGATACGACACGTCAGACACCTGCTCTGAATCCAGCACGTCCTCCACACATTGTGCTTCACCCACGATCTACAGATCCAGGGAATTGCTCTTAAAACCTGAAGGCACGTCAGCCCTCAACAAAAGTTCCATCCAGGGCAAATTTTGTCCTATGCCCCATACTCACTAGAATAAGTTATATTTAATATCATAGCACAGTTGAGTGTGTGCCCATGTATGTCTGATTGTTTATATAAAATATCTTTGCATGTACAATAATAGAGATGTGATGCACTGCGTAATTACATAAGATAATTATTTTATCTTAAAAGTATGTATAGCAGGTAAATCCTGAAGTAGAGAATGATAAAAAGTGTTTTTTTTTTTAATCTTTAATTGACAGAATGCTCTGATCTGGATTGCTCTGAAAGCAAAAGTTGGTGTACAAGTGACCGCAGACTCCTCGTTGGAGTAAACATTTATTTTCATGAGTATTCAGCCCCCCGTTTTTTAATCAGACTGGTTTCTACCTTTCTGTCTGTCGGTGTGTTTGGGACATTAAGTCGAGTCTGTTTCGTGCTCCAGATATTTTGCAGTGATAAGAGAGGCGGGTGGGAAATGAATGGATGCCAGAATCTTCCTGTTTCTGCCTCTGTTACCCTTAGAGCAGCACATCCTCCGCAACAAATTGTTTTGGTGTGGAGTTATATAATGTGTCCGTGTCAGTGCACTGGGTCTGAGTAATTAGGTTAAGAGCTGGGACTCTTAATTGGCTGCAGGTGGGGAGACAGGCGACCGACAAGCGTAAGTATTGGGATGTGACACATTTATGTCAGATGGGAGATTCGCCTGAAATGGCTTCTTGGGTTACCTATCAGACCAGAGCCTCCGCCTTGCTCTCCAACCATCTAATCTCATCTTCTTGTCTTACTTTAGATTTGTTTCACATTGCGTGTGCATATTTTCCACTCCGTCCTCCGTTTGTCATGTTTGCCCGTTTTTTCCCCATTGTTCATTTTGTGAATTCAGACATCAACAGAAGCATAATGAAAATCACCTTTAATGGAGCCCATTCTTACCGACTTTTATTCTGTGTTCGTGTGGTTCGTCAGTATCAGAATCAGTCGAGGAATCGTCTGTAACGGTCTTGCATGCTGGGTCAATCAACCTGCCATCTCGGTCGGTCGCTTTATCGCTCCCACTGTGTTGTATGTGACTTGTGTTACTCTCTCTTTGAAGCTCTTTCCATTGTGCGTGCATTGCTAATATTTCCTGCTTGGTTGTGTGTGTGTGCATGTGTGTGTGTGTGTTTGGGTCTGTCAATTTGTGTGTAAGAGAGAGTAACAGACATGCAGCAGGCAATCCCTCAAGTAATTTGAACCATTAACCTTCTGGTGAACTAAGTAGATCAAATGGCCATCAAAGATCAGAAGTTCCATTGTTCCATCCAGTGTTTACCAGGATGCGTCCTTACTCTCCTCTCTCACTTTTTAACATGACATCACCTTGCTATTTTTATCCCAAACTGTGCAGAATCATCTCTTTAACTACCTCCGTTTCTCACATCTCGTGTTTGTTCCAGTGCGTTCCATCTTGTTGCTACTATTAAAAATTAAAGCCCAGTGTTTTAAAATTAATTTGTTGTAATAAAATTATAATAAAATAACCTAATTAAATACATAAATTAGTAATATATTGGTGGTTTGCTTTCTTTTTGCAACAGTGGTAGACTGTTCCTTTGTTATTTTGTTAAATTTGAGTGCTGATATCATGGTTCAGAGCCCGGATATCACAGCAATCTCTGTACTAAAGTTTCATTCCAATGACGGAGAGTACAGCTTGGTCTCTGCCCTAGTCTCCATCATCAGGACCGAATGTGACGACTTTGGTCACTTTTGAGGAGCGTCTGGACCCCATAACCCAACCTGGACAGGAGCCATGATGCCAGAGTCAGCAGAAGAAGAAGAAAAATGGATTAGAAAATGCCCACTGTGACAATTCACAGGCTGCTTCTTCAGTCTTTACACTGAGGAACACAACACAGCTCACCCTAATCTCCCATTGCCAGTATCAGATTCACATCATTACATATAATGTATGTAAGATATATATAATAACCCCCCCCCAGCCCCTTGTCTTACTTGTATGTTATTGCATATTACAGTACTATGTATAGTGTATATTATTGTTACCTATTCTGTTATTGCAACTTACTATTGTTCATTGTTATATGTTGTTTAAGTTGGCAGGGAGGTACTCAAACAAGTATTTCATCGTACTTGTACTTGTTCAAATGACTGTAAAGTTTTGGATGCATAAGGAAATGCCCTGATGAGGTAGGACTTCAGGGTCTCCGTGACTGAGGTCTGAGACGTGGTAAATGATGGGGCATCCCAGCATCCCAAACATTCTGGAACGGTCCAAACACTGACAAGGACATTATCTACATTATTGGTCAGGTTATATTTAGTTCGCCAAACATGTGACAGTAAGCATGATTGTGACACGTATGTGATGTACTCTCACACGCAGACTCTTAACGCTGAGCTTAACTCCTTCAGCGCTGACGAGCTCAAGCAATGAAACATACAAAATCTTATATAAGCAGGGTGCTAATTAATAAAAATAATCTTTCG
>JAABNY020000136.1:13985545-14007395 GCA_015164015.2 Brevimyrus niger
CTGAGATCGGGAGGGAGTCGTCTTGTACCCTGAGATCGGGAGGGAGTCGTCTTGTACCCTGAGATCGGGAGGGAGTCGTCTTGTACCCTACAGCCATCCAGTTCCCCGGTGTGTAGGACAAGGGCAATTCTTGGAAAGCATGGAAAACAGCTGTGAGTGCTAATATACTTCAAAGTAGGAGGCATAGTTATCACAGTAACAGATAATGTACCCAATGTGTCACCTCTTCACATTGGTGAATTTTGACGATCCCACTTTTGACTATTTGTGAGTTGGCCATGGATTTATGCCAAAACTATAAAATAAAACTGAAAATGCTTTGGATCGCTTATAATCTTATGTAAATATTGGTGTGATTTCATATTTAATAGTGTGAGTGCATACTATATCTTTAATGTTAAAAGTCTTGGGACCGACACGCATCTTTGTCTCAGCAGCCGGCCTCATTCACGTTTTCGCCGAACTTTGAAACTTTTTTACATTACTTTTTAAACTTTTGTGGCGTTGATTTTTCATTATAATAATGGATACAAGTATTATTTGCAAATCATCACATTCACGGGGATCTTCTGCCTCTAACCTTCACAAATTCTCTTAATGAAGATTTGATTCCTAGATGAGACTTTTATACACATTGAGACCAGCAGGGGGCACCATGTTATTGGCTTGTAGTTTTTTATACTAGATTAATCATGGAAAACATGATTTACTGAAGAGTTTGTCTTCCCGGTGTCACAGTTGCTAATAGCATCAAATATTATATATCCAAAACTATTTTCAAGTATTTTATACTTTTTCTTTTCTGAAAATAGTCAGTTTGGAGTGTTGGATTCTAATGAAATGCATAGTTGAAATGCATCATTGTGTAGGTTGTAACTGAAGAATTGTTGTTCCAGAATTGTTGTTTAATTTAATTAGTTTAATTTAACTATAAAAAGCTTTCCTGCAATTACATTCAAGTTGAAACAGCAAACGTTTTAGTTAAAAGGATCCACGACACTTTAACTATTTTATTTCATTTATTCACCATAGCGTGCAGCATACTATCATACAATATAGGGACCAAAGGTGGGGATTTCAGGTCCAGAGAGTACAAATCCAGACCAAGATTTTGTTTCAACCAACCAGTTGAGTACAGTTGTGATTGTGACTCAACTGATTGGTTGAAACAAAATCTTGGTCGGGATTTGTACTCTCTGGACCTGAAATCTTCACCCCTGATGGGGACCATGTGAAATAAACAGAACCATGTGTATTAGATAAGAGGCATGAAATGCGTGTATTCAGTCATGTTCTGGTGACTGATTGCCTTTCAGGAGGAAAGCACAGTCACAACGGGCCGCACTGGACCACAGCACCCTAAGCTCTGACGATGACGACGACGACGGACTCTATGATCATTCCAGCATAACCTCCATATTAACTGAGAGCAACCTGCAGACCAGCTCCTGTTAGTGGAAAGGAGGGAACACATATATCGCATAAAGCACGTAACAATCACAATGGTCATTACACAGTCACAGTGGTGACGCTGGACATATGACATCACACTAGACACGGCATCTTCAGACAAAATAGTGGACCTGGTAAGACATGAACAGGAAGGATTAGTTGCTAGTGGAAGAAATACAAACCTAGTGAACACTATAATAAACTGACATTGTACTTGTTAAAGGAATCAAGTTGAATAGAAATACAATCTACCGAATGGGTAGGAGAATGCAAGACATTTTAGGTTAAATACAGGACACTAACAATAGGGGGAGCTGTTCCCTCTTCACATAACTTTAATCGAAGATGGAGTTGGCGTTTAAGTGGGGAATATATGAGTTTACTGTTTACTGTACAGAAGATGGCTTGGCTTGGACTCCACTCGCAGATTGTTTTCCACTAGTCCTGCCGTGCTGATCCTCCAAAGCAGATGACCCTGGAGATCCTTAGACTTAAGGTGCTCCACAAAGTGGGCCCTCGGACATCTTCGTGTCCTGCTGCCCGACTCTGCCTTGTACAGGAGCCCAGCTGCACCTATTGTCTGTACAGAAACGGTCTCCATTGGTCTCACATTGGTACGCTGTACAAATCTGACCGTGGTTTTGATATGGTTACTTTTTGCAAGCAATTTTTTTTTCATGTTTTTGCACAGACATTAGACAGATACTTTAAGTTCAGTACGAGTGAGTATTGAGTGACATAATGTATTCAGAATCTGCCAAATGAACACAAACACAGTCCAAGTACAGACCTTTACATGGTTTACTTCTGTTGAACCCTGCAATCCTGTTTAACCAAATTCGAGTCGACCTGCACTTAGCACCAGATTCCAACTATATTACTTGTACTGGCAACATATTTTACTGAATATACTTCGAGTATTTTACTGAATATACTTCGAGTATTTTTCCCCATTTCATTATCTCTGTTTTCTTTATTTTCAAATCAAGCACCTTTGAATTCTGTATAATCTCAGTTGACTCTTCATTAGCAGTCAAGTCTTAATACTGTTCATAATGCAGCCGTACTTTTTCAATGTTCTGAAATTATTAAAGATTATACATTATTATTGTAACTATTTATTAGTATGCTGAAAACTGAACAGCAGTTTAAATATTTAATGAGAAGTCACTACACTACAATCAGTATAATCCATTTCTGCAATGATTTTATAATGGTTGATTTTACTTAAAAGCTTGTTTACTGATAATTTTTTTTTATCTTTTAGTTCAGTGGTTGTCAACTGGTCGATCGTCAAGAGATTTAGATATTTTTAGCCGATCGCATCGCCCCCCCGTTCCAACCATCTGTGAAAGTGTACTGAATGGATACCATCGCCATTTGGCTACTCGCCAGGCTGTTTTCTTTATAATATCTCTCACTGTAAAAAGGTTGGAGACCATCTTCTGGAATTGGCCCAAAATTATTACGCGAATCATTTTAAACTGTGAAATTGTTTACAGCATTTAGTCATCTTACCTTTTCAGTTATTTTTTTGAAAATAAAATAAAATGCTATATGTGAGGGATCTGTTTCCTGCTTGTGGGTTTATCCATTTATTTTTAATCGCATCAAACATATCGGGGGGAAAAAAACGATGCGTTTCTCCTCCATATTTTTTCTCCTCTTGTTTTCAAATTTCATGCTTAAACATCCGATCGTACTAATGCATACATTACAATGGGCTCTGTCTGTTGACTCTCAGTTGCACAGGAAATGAAGAGACCACCAGTGTGATGTTGCTGAGCCTCTAACAGCTATCGATCAGTGCTGATGAATGCCATGGGACTGGCCCTGGCTAAGGTGCTCAAGCCATCATTCTGTTGACAGATCTGCTGAGCTGAAGCCCCGCCTCTTTCTAGAACTCGATCCACCTCGCCCTGCTCTGTGTGTGTGAAGCTTGCGTGTTCTCGCTTCCTCCAGGCCATCTGACTTCCTTCTCAACTGATTGGCACATTTCTTTTAAGCTGGGAACACTAAATTGCTGTTGTTTCATGAGCATGCCATGTGGAACTCGGTCCAATTAAGGGTGTAGCCCACTAGCCCCGGGCCTGGGGTACTGTCAGGACCAATGTCACCTTGTTTGGACAGGCGCTTAATCAAAATGGATGGAACACAGGTGTCACAAAACTATTTGGCAAATTAATAATTCCAGCCTCACCCATTTATTGTTTATGCTTTGTTACATTTCTCTTCTGTGATTTTTTTTTTTTTACTGCAAAAACTAAATGGCATAGAGTTACTTTTATAAATGGTAAAAGCAACATTTGATATACATGACATGTCAGCCATGACAGAAGTCACATAAGATTAATTTCTGCAGACACTTTTTTTTTCCCCAGATCAACTTACATTTTGTGACAAAGACGTTTTAGTTGGTACTTACAGCAATGGGTGTTTAAGGGCCTTGTTTATTGGCCCAATGGTGAAACTTTGCTGACCACAGAATTTGAACCAGTAACCTTCTGGTTGGGGGCCATGCGGTGGTGCAGTGGTTAGCACTGTTGCCTCACACCTCTGGAACCAGGGTTTGAGTTTCTGCCGTGGCTCCATGTGTGTGGGGTTTGCATGTTCTCCAGATGTTATCATGGAGTTTTCACTTGGTATTCTGGTTCCCCCCCCCCCAAAGACACATAGTCCAAAAATATGCTGAAGCTGATTGGAGTTACCAAATTGCCCATGTGTGTGTGTGCATGTGTGAGTGTGTGCACACACTGCAGTGTGTTGTCACCCTATGCTATTCTGTTCCCTGCCTGTAGCCTTCAGGATACACCCCAAATCCCCCCTGACCCTGAATAGGACAACTGGGTACAACAGAAAATAGATATAGACAAACAGAAGTATAGGCAAACAACGCTTAAACTACTATTTACTATATACTTTTATTCTGCAATGAAGGTTGCGTGACTTATTTAGTGGTTAATAAAGTACCTTAAGAACTTAAATGCAAGAGCTTCAATATGTATTGTATGTGTATTTGGAGAGGGAGTAATTTATTTAATTGTTATATCCCTTATTTTTTATTTTTTATTTTCCTTTATGAAGTCGTGCACTTCACACCCTCTATGTCACTACTTGCTAATGGACGATCCCTTTTTCTATATTCCTCCCTCTCCCGCCATTCTTCTCCTTGCAGCCATGCATGAGGAGGGACACGGCAAGAATAATCTCCCTCCTTATGCAGGTGATTCTCCTTTGGAGCATATCCTCCAACGTCAAACACCCGCACTCTGTTTCGACTACCACTCTAAAGGCCCAGTGGCCAATAGGACTACAGTTTTGGAGCAGGCATTCGTGCGGGAACTGATAATAAAGCACTGAACAAAGAATGCGTGTCAGTTTCGATGTCATTCTAAATTTCCAAGTTTCATTTAAGTCTGTTGACTGATCTGTTTTAGGCAGAGTACTCTCGGTGGGTATTTAGAAAATAAGGGAAGAAGTGTCTAGTGCATTCAGAAAAGTGACAATAGCATTTTTCCCTTTGTCTTTTTTTCATCAGAACAGATTAGGGTGCTTTATAGTGTGTTGAAACGTGGAGCATGGATAATACCCATGCAAATTAAGCTCTTTCCAGTACACTGTCAACACAAATGCTCTTTAAACCAGAAGGCAGTGTCTGGAGGTCATGCAAAACAGGGATTGCGTTATTGTGTTAGTCATAATAACAGTGTGTGATCAGATGCTAGAGCATTTGTATGAATTACCTGCAGTTACCTGACTAAAGTCTCTTATTAATTACTGTACATGACTGTCTACAATACTGGCTCTACATGACCATGTACAATACTGAATGCGGCAGTATTATTGAAACAGCACGTCAATAAGGCGTGGCAGGTATACTTCTGGGTCTGTCAGTTTTGGCCGACTCCAAAAGCTTTTTTAAGTCAATTTTAAAGTTGTTTAAAATATTAAATCAGCTTTGAAGACCCCCTAGATGTGCGATGCTCAGTATTGGACACATGTTGGTTTGAAGTTAGCTTATGCAGTCCTCAGAATTAAACAGATTAACGTAAAATTGGGCTTTTTTATTTCCTGCAGTAATATTCCGCAATCTGCTCCAAAAATAAATGCTCTCATATGATATTACGAAATGCGATTGCAGCCGCATGTGTCAGTTCTTGGTTAAGTGATGCCAGAGGAATGCAATTAGATGCTGGCTTGAAACCCAACAGTTACGAAAACGGAAAATATCCTCTGTGTGGTTTTACATGTGAAGGCTTCTCTATTTTGAATCTACATTTATTCCTGTAGACACAAAAATACGACCTAATGATACAAATCTTTAAAAAAAAAAAAAAAAAAAAAAATCTTGAACAGTGAGCTGAATTTGGGCCAAATGATGGAGCTAATGGATCTTTCTGTAGGGATATGTTTGTCCATTTATTTATCCATCCATCAATCCATTCATCAATGTATTCAGTAAATGCGTGACCTGTTGAAGCTACAGGGAAATGTGCAATTCATAGGAAACAGGATGTAAGGTGTGGTTCATTTTGAATCACACTTGTTGTATATCAATGCTAAGAGTGATATAGTGCATTAAACAGGAAAAAAACCCAAGGGTTACCCCTACCTTGTCTGGGTGCCAGTGTATTAAATGCCTAACTTTTTGCACACATTTTTACTGCGTGTAATTTTTGACCACAACAGCAGTTCTCTTCATGCAGGTAATGCTAGGATGCACAGCGTGAAAGTGTCAATATTTACAACATTAGAATTTAAAAGGTATGCATTACACTGTATCGGGTTTACCTCCCTGTAAAAGGAATGCATGACACTGTATTTGCGTTTTGCAATAGGTGAAACACACCCTGACCAAAAAAGGCTCCTTTATTTTGTGAGAAGCGTCACTGAAGGATCCTAGAAGATCTAATATCATTCCGGTAGCTTCATCACCATTTCATCTTCCTGTAATGGCCAAGAGCTAATTTTCAAGTTCAGCAGTCAGCCTCAATCTTCCATAACAACAAGATTATGGTAAAATAACTCATATTTTGTGGGATATATGCCTTTTATAACTGTTTGATAAATACCCATAACATGACTTTTTTCATGTGAACCATGTAGAAGAAATTCATGAACCTTTGTAACAAAGCATTCAAATATTTTTTCATTAAGGAAATGGTTTCTAAAGAAAGACATTAAATATCTGAATCAGAATCTGAATCAGATTTATTTGGCCAAGAATGTTCACACACACGGTACCAGTCAAACGTTTGGACACACCTACTATATAAAGGTTTATTTGTACTCTACATTGCAGAATAATTACAAAGATATTAAAATTATTAAATGCTGTTTATGGATTATGCACTGACCAAAAAAGTATTAAACAAAAAAATAAATGTTGGGGGTTGGGATTGGAAGGTTTCCAGTTTAAATGCCTGAGTCGGCAGAGTGATTCCAGCTTTGAATGGTTGAACAAGGCCTTTAATTTCAACTGCTCCAGAGACTGGCTGTTCCTACCTTGTCCTCCATGCCAGTTCCATGAAGTGGCCTCCTGGGATGCTTTTCCAGCTGTCCTGCAGGAGGTCCTACATATGCTGTGCTGCTTCTCCTTCCCTTTCTCCTCACACTCCCCCAAAAACCATTTCTACTGTGTTTAGGTCAGGTGGCCAAGTCATGTGACTCTATCACTCTCCCTTTGTAGGTGGCTGTGTGTCCACATTTTTGACTGGTACTGTGCATGAAATTAGTCTCCGGTTATCAATGACTCACATGCATACAGTGGGTACAGACACAGTCAAGACAAGATGAAACAATGATCTCATATTTGATCTTAAAGTTTCCGTTGAAGGCTTTATATTGCAGTCTATAACTAATTTTGTTATTGGTAATAAAAATTGGAGAGGTTTAAGATATAGTCTTTTCAATGTTTCTTTTAAGTACCGTTAAGTACCATTAAGCTTCTGTCCAATTCGCAATCACCAAACTAATTCCCTGATGAGCCTTAAGCTCCCAGATAGGCTGTTTTTGTTACTGATCTTTTCCTGGAGCTGAAAGTCAAAAGGAATCTGTGTGAGGGAGGAAGTGAAATAAACTATGGCAAAGTGAAACAATAATATCAGTACATACTAGTATAATACCAACAAACATGACGTATTTGTTAATGGTCATAATCCCCTGTAATTAATTTCAAAATCAATAAATCAGGTTGGAGTGGCTCAGAGGGTAACATTGTCGTCTCACCCCCCCCCCCCCTTTTTGATCCCGTACAGGATACGTGGCTGGAAGATGTACAAATTGGGAAAATAACGCGTAGCCTATTAATTAAACTTTGTGAGTAATTCTTTATCTATTCAATAAACCTCAGAAATGAAACTTCGGCGGATACTGCTTAATAATAATAGCGTCTTTGAAATCATTTTGAAAAACAGGTTATTCGTTATACAGGCATCTCCGAAACTATTTTTGTGCCCGGGGCAAGTTACGACCTCATCAAAGCTTCTAGTGTAATTCAGTTGGAGCTTTTTTAACACTCCTCGGGTGTGACAGCCGAAAGGTAACGAGCGCCGTGTTAGCAGTGATGTCACGAGGAAAGTGTCCTCTGATTGGCTGGCAGCGCTCTGGGGCCAGATAGCGAACTGCGTGCAGACCGCTTATCGCTCCGCGCGCAGTCAGGGTCCGGCTGAGTCGAAGCGGTGCTTTATGGTTCAAGTTCGGACTGCAAGTAAAAACTAATTATTAAAGCGCAGTACTTCCCTTCAGCAAGGAAAATAAAACGGTTTCTTTGTGGAATCACACGAAATTAATAGTACTGTATTCATTCATTGAACTTTTCAGCAGTCGCATAAAAATGAACGGGATCTCCCGGAGTCTCTGTACCTTTAGCAAAAGTATACCGGATGGCAGAGCAAAGGTGAGCCGGACCTTTCCTATATAGCAACTTACTGCACCCTAAATGTCTGCTTTGTCTTTAGCCTCCTGTTACTGTGCCAGTCTGTATCTAACCAGCTACTTGTTACAGTGTTTAATTTATAAGTATAATTCTTTTCATTAATTATAGCTAGATTCGAATGAGTTGCAAAAAGTTACTTAATATTATATCTTGCAAGGGCGTAGGGACCTGGTGGGGGCACGAACCTCCCAATATTTAATTTGGCATCATTCGTCCTCCACACAAAAATAGACCATTACATTTACATTATTAAGTTGTGTCCCCCACCCAATATCATACTCTCTTTTACGTCCTTGACATAGTGTGATATGTTATGGCGATATGATTGCTGTTTCTATTTGTATAATTATTTGTAACGTGATGGCCTTTTGACATTCGTTTTCATTTTAAGCACTATTGACTTTCTTCTTGTGTTTACTAACTTTGATCTGCCAATACTAGAGACCCTGAATAATAATAAATCCTTTTATTTACTTTTGGTTACATGCCAGGTTTAAAGCATTAAGCTTTTTGGACGTCAGCGTCTAATATGGGTACCATGAATTAATTAATGTCTGAATTTGACGTAATGTTACAATACGATACGGTATAATGCAGGTATCGTCCAGCTGTTTATCCTGCATGGTAAGGGTAGCAGAGACCACACACACACACACACACACACACACAGGTTTAAGACTGTTTATAAAGTGTATAACCTACGTTATTGTGACACAAGCGAGGAATGCACCAGTGGATTGTTTGATTGTGAGATTCTGGGAGCTGTTTAGACTGATGGTAACCTTTTAGAAACACACCTATCAAATACTTTAGTCCAAGATGAATCCTTATATGCATGTTATTCATTTCTAATTTGGGCTCTGATTTAGCCCTGGTGTAAAACAAATTCCAAATGACAGGGTTTTGGTCAAAGTTCTAATATCTCATCACGCAACATTTTGTAAAGGGCTTGACTGGAAATTGTGGCAGTAGTAAGAAGTTGGCTGAGAACTTTGCTTTTGAGTTGCACACAGCTCAGTAACTTAGTGGAAATCCAATGTGTTCATGAATGTTCTGACACATTTAACTTTGGTGAATATTTTACACGAACGTCAAAATTAATTGTAAATCCAATGTCTACATTTGCAACAGTGTAATAAAAAATGTTCCGTGTGAAGCAATTTTATGTGTGTGGCCTGTCTGTGCTAAGTCAGTGACATTAATGTAATGCTATACTGATTGATACGATCTTATCACAGTATGCTTTTTTTTTTTAAATCAAACTCAATTGAACAAGTGTTCATGGGAGAGCTGTTTAATGTAGCGCAGTTTTGTAACCATAATTATACTTTGGAATACTCCATGAGACTATGCCATTGTGGATGAAGCTCTAGATGATTTGCTCATGACCGTTAAGCTGGATTTGCCTTGACCAACAGTCGCATGATAGTGAGGGGCAGTGTGTGACTCAGGGTCTTAGGGCCACTATACCTGTAATTAGAAGGCCACCAGTCTGGATGCCCCAGGGCCCTGTGTGTATATATGTCTTTAAAAGCATGACAGCAAGATGGGATACGCAAAAAAAAACACACATTCCGCTCTATCTGTTCTTGTTCTTGTACAATTAGGGAATAAAAAAAGCTGCAAAGTTCATAATTAGGTATTGCAGGGTTTGTTAGGTTTTGCTTTAGAGCTCACAAACCTGCTCCTGCTCTGCGTGGATCATTCTCTCTCTGCAGCGCACTGTCAGTAGGCCGCGTCATTCACTGCTGCCGAATTATGAAGAGGTTCTCTGTCCATCGTTCGCAAACATTCATTGGTTTAAATCTGGAAATTGCACGCAATATTAACATATTTGTGAGCAGGGAAATGTAACTGCTGTTAAAGCGGAAGGCCCATTGGCAGAATGTAATTGCAGCTTGTTTTCTTTTTTTTTTTTTTGCATTTTCATCATTATATTAAGCAGCACATGTTCTAAAACGATTCTATATATATCAATATAAGGGGACGTAGTCTCAAAAAATCGTGTGAAAATAATCATATCGATAAATGCAATTTTATTTTTATCTGTCTGTTGAGATGGTCAGTTTATGATAATGGTTTGTGTTTGTACTTGCTGTGATATTGTCTCAACATCAGGCAGAGAGGCTGCCACTTTTATCACAATATTATGTCTATGAGCGATATTTATAATAGATTCTATAGATTTTATCTGCAGAGGATTTGTTCTACTGGAAAAACCGCTCGCTCTCGTTGTTGAGTCGGTATTTATTCGGCCTGTTATTGGTGTAGATCGTTGTCATTCATGAGTTGCTCGGTGCTTATTTATATAAACATTCACGCCCTTTTCGGCACTTGAAACTTCGGCGGAGGAGCTTCTGTCTGTGTGGCTTCTTGTAGCGAACGTTAGTTTTGTAATTATTAAATTCGACTTGTGACTTTGCGAGATTGTGTGCCTGGAGCTAACAGTAAGTTGAGTCTAACTATTTAAATAATGTCCTTTAACTATTTGTCGTTGTTTTCGTTAGCTTCTTTGTTAGCACCGTAATGGTGCCGCTGCAAATTAGCTGTAATATCACATCTGAAATACAGTAACCCAGTTATAATTCGGTTCGGTTCTGGTTCTGTTTCTGTTGTTACTAATACACTGTGTACAGCCCCCATGTTCGGTGTTACCAGTGTTAATCGAAATCGGTGCTTGTTTTTTTTTTCATTAATAAATCGTAGTTAGTGTTGGGCTAGCCGATGTTAAAAGTAGGTAGGCTACTGTCAGGTGAAAATGTAATATTGGTCCAGCTTAAATTTAACAAGTCAGAATGTTTCATTTTGATAGAAAATAAAAACGAAGGAATCTCCAGTCATTAACTTTGAGACAGGGTTGAGTCGGGATCTCGGTTTCGTTTCAAGGGCGTTTTTCCGCCGCTGAATGTGGGGTTTTTGCAATGAATCTCGTGAAAAGGTTCAAGCTTTCTTTAGGGTCTATGCTTCTGTTGGAAAACCGAGTGCGAAGTTGAGTAGTATTTTATCTGAAGGATGCTGAAATATCGTTGCATTTCAGTGGGTAAGTTCAGTGCGGTTTTTGAAAGAAATTGTTTTGCCAACCCGAGTATGAAATATTCTTTATTTTCTTGAGGAAAACAAATTAAACATGAAGTGTATGGACAGAGAAGTGAGGTAAATCTGACGTGTTTGGGGTCAGTTTATATGTTTTTCAGCAGTCGGTGCTCTTACCTACTGAAAGTATTATTTGTGATTTGTGGTATGCTTTATAGTGTGTGTTTGTTTGTGTGTGTGTGCGGGTGTGCGTTCGCCAGCATTTCTGGAAGGTCATGTGTCTAAATCCCGCGGTTGCCAAACAGTCGTATTGCTTGTGGGCCCTTGAGCAAGGCCCTTACGCCTATGCCCATTTGCTCCAGGGATGCTGGCTGTCCTCCTCTAGAAATGTATGTTGCTTTGGATTAACTGAATAGAGGTGCATGAGATATTATTGTGGCCTGAGTATCTGTTAAAAATCAAGATATTGACATCCGTCCAATGTGTCAGTCTTGATATAAAGATATTGCTGGGCGACATTTAACCTTTGTCAAAATTCAAAGTGAGCCACCACCAGACCTTCATACGGGCCCTTTCACATGTTTATAAACCATTATTGAATCAAGCTGGTGGATTGATCTTTCCTTATCCACAGAACAAAAAAAAATGATGTAATGTCTGATCTGCTCTGATGGCAACCTCAGCAAGTACATCACCAGAATTACCCGCCCCCCACCCATACTCAGTGAATGAATCAGATGTTAGCCAATTATTATTTTTCAGATGTTACACAAAGATATAATGGTTATCAACAGGGGTATGCAGTAAGGGCATGGCAGATTCAGGGGGCCTAGCACTGTACAGGGACCCTGGAATACAAAAAATATGTAGAAGTGGGTGGGGTGGGGATAGATAACATTTCATAATGGAGCCCATAATTTGTAGTCACACCCCTGGTTATTGGTATCTGTCAAATTTATACATCAGTGCCCCGTTTGTTTGTTTCGTCACTTTGAAGTATGTAATTGGGAAAGGCTTAGTGCGTATCAATTGCTTAAGCACCAAGTTCCAGAGTCATCGATGGAATTTCAGTCGTCGCTGCGCAGCGCAGATGGAGTGGAATGTTCTCGCAGTCGAAGTGGGCTTGGCCCGCCGTCATGTTTATTGCATAAAGTGGGCGGGAACGGAGTCTCACCAGCTGTGCATCTAAGGTGAAGGAAGGCATGCGAAGCCTTCGCTGTGACTCCGCTGGGAGTAATTCCAGCAGGCATGTCCATAGATGGGCAGGTGCTCGCTCAGGAATTTCCTCATCCGCACTCGTCTGCCTGCCCTCCTAGTTGGGAGGTGGCATGTCATGCTATCACGGCAGCATGCACTGCTGTTTAGCTCTTCTTGCTTTTCCACTCCTAACAGAGGCAAGGAGCTTGACGGGGGGGGGGGATCTTTGATGACAGAGGGAGAGAAGATGCTGTAGCGTGCCAAAGCCACCCGTACCATCCTGTCCTGAAGTGAACTGCTTTTCGGTTAAACAACACCTTGTGTGTGCGTGTCACGAGGAGCCCGCAGGTCTGTCAAAAGTAAACACTGCGAGCACTGCATGCATTGTACCTGGGAGCCTAGTCAACAGTGAAACTTTTTGAACTTTTAATTTGAGAGTACAGCTTTTATTTCAGATAAGGAGTGCAGTGACATTTCAGTGCAGGCCCTGACATCGTCTTCTATTTGTCTTTGGGTTTTGCACGGATTGATGAATTCTTGTTTTGAGCATTTAAAAATTTTTTTTTTCCTGAATTCAAAGCTCGCTCCGCAAAAGACAAAGTGTCGCGGTTTAGTTATTTTGGAGCGACACCGACGATGGCGGCGGTGATTTTAAGGGCGTGACCAGTGTCTTCAGTACATTTAGCGTTATCCCTGTTCAGCCAGTGGGACATTTTTGTCTTCCACGTCACTCCCTTCATGTGTCAGGGCCTGGGAGAGGTGAGACTGTCGGCAGGCCTTGCCTCTCCGAGCCTCTCCGACCTTTGACCGCAGGAGGAGATGAAACGCGGCACGTGTCGACTGACGGAGAAGGAGCAGCTTTCTCTGGCTACCCTAAATGCTAGTCGCGCAGATGAGAAGAATCGCTTCCCCTGACTCGCTTATCCTAACACTCTTTCATGCGTACACTGCTCACAATGCAAACCACAGTACGCATGTACAGACTTCTATTAACGCCGCGTTATCTTAAGCGTTCTCACACACGCTAACCAAATCCACACTGGGTGAAGCTGTGCTGCACTCCAAGGCTTCATCGCCCCCCGGGCCAAGCCGCTCTCTGGCCCCCCCCCCCCCCCCTCCGTTTTCCCACAGTCCCGCTGTGCATGTTGACACGGCTGCCAGGACAGCTACTTAATAATTAAGCTTCGTTTGCCTACTGTCAGCATTTTACGTAACCACTCTTACGCAACATAATATTTTTCATACTAATCCCCCTCACCCTAGATTGGTGAAACAAGTGTTTCTGCCAGCTTCATTGTTCACCCTTCATTTTAGTACAATTGAACATGCTTTTTGTTTACCGGTGCTTGTACTGTAACAACTTTGTGTTTACCTACCCATTCCTGTTCTGGTCACTGGCCAAATGTTTCAGTTCTGAGTAATATGTTTCATGGAATGTTTGTTATTATTATTATTATTATTTTTAATTGTGTGGTTAAATTATTAGTGTTGCCATTCAGATACGATTAAAAAGCGCTTTTCAAAGGATTCATACGTTATGTAGATTTCTAGAACGTGCCCTCACCAAAGGAATTAACTGCAATAAAATGCAGCCACATCATGAATCCACAGTGAATTCTTTGCCCTACCCATAATGCCTTGGCATCCTGATAGTGTTTAATTTTGTTGTCATGGTGACTTGTCACGTAGCACCGTTACCCTGTACCTCCATGGCGAAGGGCTCAAATCCTGCATCTGTGCTGGGTGTGGAGTTCAGTGTTCTGTGTGTGTTTTGTGGGTTTTTTCCTGTAGTTGACACAGTTGGGCTCTTTGGTGCTGGTGGGTTAGGGATGTTGTGCCCCGGATCGGAAGGTTGTTGGTTCAAATCCCAGCACCAGCAGAGTGATTTTACTGTTGAGCTCCTGAATGAGGCCCTTAACCCTCAATCGCTCCGGGGACCGCCTGACTTGGCTTTATCAAAACAGTTTTTGTCATGTTGGATGAAAGTGTCTTGCTAAATAACTGAAATGTAATGTGCTTTTGTCTCTCTGACACAAAGATACACACAATGCACCTATCGATGGACAAAAAAAATGGAAGTAACTGAAGCTGAAAGCCTTATGTTGTCTGTCTAGATTTCTTTCATAGCCCTGACAGAACAACCCCTATACCTGTCATAATCGTTTTTTTTTTGTTTTTTTTTTAACTTGTGTAACCCAATCAACATTCTCTACATTGCATGAGAGAGACTGATTTATGTCACACTATGTCACACTTGTTTTCCTGCCTGGGGCCTCGGTCTGTGTCACAGAGCCCCCTAGGGACAAGGTGTGTCCCTGCAGGTCTTTTTCATTGGGGCTTTGCTTTGGTGTCACGACATATACATGCACATGGAAAAATGCCAAGACGACGGCACCGTCCGTGTCTGACTCAGATTTCAGAGCTACATAGACGGAGAGCTGACAGGCACAGCGAGGTCAACCGAAATTTTACCAGCCCAGGAGCGGGGGAGATCGTGCTGTACAGGCAAATAGGATGACCTCACCAGCAGAGTCATGCTTGTGCAAATGCTGTATGGCCCGTGTACTGCCAGGAGCCGAAGTCGGTGCTCGGATAGACAGTCTATTATGTTGCGGCATAAAGCATTTTAATTATTAATTAGCAAAGTCACCACCGTGGTGCTGACATTGAAGCTAAAAAGGCTTCCTGCTCTGAACAGTGTGTTGGTGCATCATGAGAGTGTGTGAAACTGGGGGGAGGTGGGGGGGGTCTCCTGTCCATTGTCTCCAACTATGTTTAGTTGACATGCACCTGGGTCTCGGTGTTTGCTGAAGTCATTCGGTCAAACCAGCACTTGCAACAGGGAAAAAAAAGTAATGGTAATTCCACAAAGGCATGTCATTTCCTGTCCTTCCTAATCCAGATTGAGTCTAACGTATATTATTTCATATAAGGATTATGGAACTCAAATCTGCGCAGGCGTGCAGACAGAAACCGCCATTTGCCCTGTCGTCATGCGCTCTCCTCTTGTATTCAGAAGAAATGACTGGGAGAGTTTGTCCGCTTTGCCGTTCGTGTGGCCCTCAGTGTCCCTTGGTGGCAGCCCCCCATATAAAATCAGAAAAACACTGGGGGGTGGGGGGGTGCATCCTCACACAACAGGGAAACATTGTTTTAAGGATGTGGATATTTATAGATGACGTGCATAAAAATAGACTAATTTAAAGAGTAAAAGAGGCAGGGCTTGATGGAGATTATGTAGATACCATCTAAAGTCTGTGCTATAGGAACGGGAATGTTTCTCAAGAATGATGCCGTTGATGTTTTTGTGCGTTTGACATTTGACAGTTATGGGGATCCCATTACAGTGGGTGTGTGGGCTATTGTGGTTTAGAATAGCATGCATTAACAGGAATTACAGTGTATGCACGTTCACCATCTTGGAACAAGCTGGCGGAGAGACAAAAAAAGTCATGCCTGTCGAAACGGTGCCCTTATGTCAATACGCTGCCACAGCCGTGGGCGTAGGGCTGCCTTAGAGATCCGACTGAAGTGCCCTTCAAGGGTACATAACCGACACTCCCCACAACATTTCGAGCCGCTTGTGGATAAAACAAGCAACTGACAAGCTAAGGTACACATTGGAACTCTTGTTTTTTTTTTAAATGTTTTTCGACGAGATGAAAACATTCCCCGAGTTTTCCCATCACCCACTGCAGCTGGGTACACAGGCCTTCTCAGGGAGCTGCCTTGACATTTGTCCTGTGTGTGTGTGTGTGTGTGTGTGTGTGTGTGTGTGTGTGTGTGTGTGTGTGTGTGTGTGTGTGTTTCCATCTTCATCTTCGTCCATGTTTCATGGCCACATGAGGCAGATGATGCGAACAGCGACCAATCGATGCCGGTCAAAACATTGGTCAAGGACAGTTAAAATATGTCAGGAATGTCCCCCCCCTCCCCTTCCCTTTGTCTTTGTGCTCAGCGGGGGGGGGCACAGCCATCCGTCCCTCAATCTGGTTTATGTTAGTTCCTCGTACTGTATTTATTCCTGCTGGGTAAGTTGCTGAGTATCACCTGCTCAGCTATTCTAAACAAATGAGAGCTACCTTGGTTACAGGCACACTAATGCCGCTGTAATGCCCAGTACTAAGCTGAGACTGCTTTGCCTGTTTTATGAGCGTTTTTAACTAACAAACTATACCCAAGAAGCGCCAGCGACGCTTCCAGGAATGCTGCTATTTCAAGCCAGACTTACGGCGGCACACCTCGTTTCCACACAATGGGGATGGAAGCCAAGGCGGAGGAGATTTGCGTACATATGTAGGAGCAACATCCCAGTACGGGTTATTTTGGGGTTGCGAAGTGATGCAAGTTTTGGTTGTGCAGACGTTTGTTGCAAAATGAGGCTCGGAGCAATGAGTAAATAAACACAAACAAACTCTGCCAAATTAAGTAACCCAGGCGCTAGATCGGAGCTGGTCAGCGTCGCGTAACCTCAGCCGGGCCTGTCCTCTGGCACGCTTACACTCAGGCGGCGAGTCAATGATGTTGGCTACAAACAGGAGTATGCAGGAGTATAGGAATATGGGTACCTCTTTCTAGGCCCTCTGCGAGAATCACTCCATCCCATGATTTCCCCCCTCACGGTGGTTTTCCCTTCTACACAGACGTGACTCATGGAAAGTGTGTCTGTGTGCGTAGGGGGAGACCGTCAGCTAGCTTTCCGTAGGGTGGAGCTACAAGCGTAAATGGGAAATGTGCTATAGCAACCCGTTACCCAGTTCCAACACGCCCCAGTCAGCTGAGACGCCACCGGTTTGATGCACAGTATGGTGAAAGTCCACATGGTTATCTTTGTGAGTAATAAAATGAGCACGGCCTGGGCGCGTTCCCGGCCCTGCCTCTGCCTTTCCCGCAGTTCTGAGTGAACACCTTTTTCGACTTTAAAGTGCAAGGGTCTGTGGGAAAATTAGGAAACATTACAGAAAAGCAACCATCGAGCTATAGGGTTGTAGGTTAAATGAGCCTGAGACGTTGTTGTGACGGAAGAAATATTTATAGTTATCTGGAGAATATCAGAGGGCACAAGTTGTGCGAGATAAACCCAGGAACAAAAGATGGAGTGATGGAGGCTTGTTGCTTTTCCCATGAAAGTACATGGCCGTTTCTCTGCTTGTAGCGACTTGTGATGTTGTGTCTGAGTTGAGAGACGCCTGCCCATGCTTCCTCTGTTTATCTGTTATCTTCCCGAGTGGCTCAGAGGTTAATCCCCTTACAATGAGTCATTCTCCAGCCCTTATTCCAGCTGCCGTGGAAATGAGTCCAGTTTAGTTATTTTTTTTTCCATCTCTTCTGTTTCAAAATTGAAATTTTAAGCACAAACTCACATAGCTGCAGGCCAATCTGTTTAAAAGAAAACAGTTCAAAAACGGAACACTTATTTGCGTCACAAATGCCGCCTTTTCCAGCAATTTCTCTCTCTCTGGCCTTTTATTGCCCACTGGGACCAGCTCAGGTTTTCCTCTCTCCCAGTCCCTAACTCTCCCCCTCCCTGTGGTCATCTATGTCTCCTCCCTTTGGTTTTTTCCCTCCTTTGGTTTTTCCCCAGTCCCCCTTTTCCCCCCTCTATATTCTTCCCTCTCTGCCCTTGCTCCAGACGTCCTTCTTCCGCTCACACTCTCCTTTCTCTCGCCGCGAAGGACAAGTGCCCTCGGCTGAGACTCACCCTACAGGACCAGATCCCACCGGCCCTGAAGCAGCCTGACCGCGACCTGGACCTTTTCACAAGCGAGGTAAAGAGCTCGTCTAAGTGCCTAAGTAACGGAATGACAGAGACCGTAGCGTAAACGGCGCTCAGTAATGATGGCTGAAATGTGGATCGTCTTTTTGTAAAACACTTCCGCTGGTAGTGGTGTCAAACACACATGCCCGTCAGATTACAGACGCCCGTCAGATTACAGACGCCCGTCAGATTAGCGTAGCATTGAGGTGATCTTGTATTTGAATGTGACTGGCAGACTAGATTGCTCTAGAGATCCTAATAATCCCAGACGCCAGTCTGTCAAACTAAGAGATTAGCCTTGTGGGTGGTATTAACCCTCGGATACAACCGTAAAACAGCCCTTTGTGTTCAGACCAGCCGCTTCCCGCATCTTCCGCTGTTTTTACTAGAACGTTCTGCGGCGTGGAACGGAATCCACTCCCCCATAAAGTCATGACATGGACTGTGCTCTGGGGCTACATGGCCGCCTCATCTGTCAACGCGTTATTAGATAAGAACGGGTTCCGGAGCTCTTCCGGACGTGTTCATATGATACCACGCATTGTTTGCAAGCTTTCTTTCTGTACGGGTTTAATTAGGTTTTTTTTTTTTTCTCCCCCTCCCATTTTTCCAGCCGGCAGGACTTTCTTTTGCCCTGGTTCAGCCATCCAACGGCAAGCGAACTTTGCTGCTAGAGAAGGTCAAACCCACTCAAGAGAAAGTAGAAGTGATCAAGGTAAATCCAATAAAAAAGAAGACTGGATGTACTGTTGTTTTTTTGATGAACTGAAAGAAACGGCGTCTTGCTTTTGTACGCTGGGGTGCCATGGTTTGTGTAGCTGTACTGTTCTGTGGGCCAGCAGCTGGTTGTTTTGATGTGTGCACGTGCGTGGGTGTGTCACCGCCCCTGACCCGTAGCCAGAAATGAATTTCACAGAGGGGGGGGGGTTTGACAAATTTCGAAGGGGGATTCAAGCTCACTATTTATCTACCTGGCTATGTGCCTGGTTGGGAGCAAACGCATTTTGGGGGGGAGCAGTTCAAACCTGTCATTTTCCTACGAGCCTGCCGTTCCCTGCTATGGCGGGCGACCCATTACGTGCACGACTGTGGCCCGCAGGTGTATCTGGAGGGCAGTGCAGAGAAGGAGGCCGAGCAGCGCGAGAGTCTCAAGATGCTGTCGGATGAGGTGTCGCAGATTCAGGAGGTCAGTCCCCCTGAGGGTGGCGTCCCTCCGCCCTGCCCTCCTGGTCCCTCCGCCCTGCCCTCCTCCAATTAACCCATCAATCAGTCCCTAGGTTATTTGTCACATACACACTCATGCTCAGGACAATGGTTAGTGAAATGCTTAAATGCGAGTTGCCTAACTCCGAGATTTGACAGAAGACATAAAGAGACAAAACACTAAACAATAATGATAAAAAAAACCATGAATAGTGTGCAATTAGCAGTATTTTGACGGGCGCTGAATGAATAAGTATTTACAGTACTTTTTGGGCTGGACGTCTGTGTTGTGCAACTCCTGTGTTCTTTCTCCTTTAGGTGAGGTTCTGTCTCAAAACCCTGAGGGAACAGATGGCAGCCAGAAACAAGGCTAACAATAACCAAGCAGATCACAGGGTAGGAGCCTATGGGCCTCTGTGCCTTCGCACACACCTCTGACATCGTGTTCCCTCTATGTCCTGTATTGTGTATGTTTTCTGTTCCTGATCACTCACTCCTGTGGTCCCTCCTCTAGCCTCTAACCAATGGGCATGGACTTCATCTACTCAATGGCCAATCAGCTGTATCCAAAAACAGTGAGGGCGGGGCTATCCAAGAGATTCAGGTGAGGCTGTGCTCTCATTACACCCCCTTCTCCCGCCCCCCCCCCCATTTAATTGATGCATAATGGGGCAGGTTACCCCCACACAGTAAGGGGGGAAAAAAATCACAGTAGCACTGACCGCACTTTCACACGTGTATCGCCTTTCTGTAACATTTCAGGCTGCGGCAAGTGTAACGCTTCATAATGTGATGTAAGAAGATACTTGCGCTTTCAAAAAAGTGAGCTTAAAAAAAATTATACTGCCAGAGAATGACCTCAGAAAGGATTGGCACGCACTTCAAGACCGTTAAAAATCTAACTGGATAAACCTGTGCCCCCGTAAAAACCTCAGGAATCCACTTACAGAAGTCACTATTCCGGGGCCGTGCCCCTTTCCTCGCCGTCCCCGTCGTCAATGTTTATGGTTGCCGTGTGCCGCGGCTCCTCTTGTAGTTCCGGCTCTGTGGGAGGAACGTTAATGTGTCCGGCAGAATGAGCTGGAAAGGAAGGAAGGAAGGGGGCAGGCAGCAGCTCCATGGCTGCCAGGAGGAACTGGAGAGATCTAATTACAGCCCTTACAAAGGGAAGAGTTGGCAGTCTCACTCCCTGTCCCACCGGTGACTCCATCACTCTCATTTTGACCCCCCCTCCCCCCCCCCCCCCATTTTTCTCTTTCTCTCCTCTGTCAGGATTGGGAGGATGAGCAGGCGAGCGCTAAAATGCGGGAAGTGAGCAGACGCCTGTACGCCCGGCTGCAGGAGGCAGAGCAGAAACACCAGGAGGAGAAGGAGGAGCTGCAGGTTTGTACCCCCCCCCCCCCCGTGTCGTTTCTCCTTCATCCCTTCTTTTTAAATGTCTTACTTTTTTTCTCCCCAGAGGTGATGATTATCAAAACAAGATTGTAGTTTTATTAATGCATTGTGTCAATATTAAGATGACTTGCATTTACAGGTCTTAAACAAAGAGATCAAATAAACAAGGGCTGGGAACTGTCGGATAACATCTCCATTCAGTCGAGGCTGGGCACGTGCGCCCGCGCATGTGCTGCTTCAGGGGCGCGTGTGCGCTGTCGCTCACGGCAATGCCGCCCCCTGCCCACTAGGGGGAGAGCCTCCGGTACCAGCAGCAGCTGGGCCAGCAGACGGAGCGCCTGTGCCGGGCCGAGCGGGGTCTCGAGGAGAGGGAGCGGCAGGTGGAGGACCTGCAGCGGCTGCTGCGCGGCATGGAGGCCGAGAGCGCCGCCCTGAAGGCGAAGATGAAGGCCGGCGAGGAGCAGCTGCTGGAGATGCACGCGTACAAGGAGGGCCAGTGCGGCAAGGATAAGAGGTCGGGCCGCCCTCTACGGGCTCTGCGAGTGTTAGGGCTCAGGCGCGGCATTCAGAGTCTGGGCGCCAGCTGTTGTACCTTTTGAAAACAGGTGTTTCATATTGTCAGATTTTCCATTTGTATGAACTGGTTTATCTTTAGGTCCATATTCACTAAAAGCATTATCGGTAATATTTTTTAAAGCAGTCATGTGTAATGTATTATAGATACCTTTATAATGCATTTTAAGGCATTCATAAAGTGTTATAAACATGGCTCTAACTATAAAAAGCCATAACATGTTGTCATGTTTATTATGCATTATGAATGCTCTATGACAAAAGCATCCTTAATTCTTATACTGACCATTATAAATCATTAT
>JAABNY020000136.1:14012590-14023781 GCA_015164015.2 Brevimyrus niger
GGGGGATAGGGGAGCAGGGTGGTGGTGGATGAAGGGGGGAGGGGAGGTGGAAGGAAATAGAGAGGGGGGGGGGGGGGGGGAGGTAGAAGTAGGTGATATGGTTGTCATGATCAATTTAAATCAATGGATAATGATAATTATCACGATACAATGCGTCATTATGGCTTTACTTCAATGCCTCATTTTTGCTTAAAATCCCCTTGGAACTGCCCATAAACAGCTTCCGGAAAAAGTTGACACTGAGAACTGAATTAATTTTAATAAGACATGAAAAACTTTGGTGTAACACGACAATATGTGGACAGTACATTTTGTCACTAGGTACATTCCTCTAAGTGCTGCATTGTTCATTTCAGAAATCACGTTTGACTAGGGCTGGATGATATTCCCTAAGATCGATATCACGATATTTTCAAGGATTTTCACAATTGTGATATAGTACTTATGGAGCATGATGGGTATAATGGTGAATAACATCATCAGGCTCATATCTTGATGGAATTTGTGTAAAAATAGTGCATAAGTTCTTTATGCAATGAAAGTGTGTTTAGGGTATACAGACTGATAATATGAATGTTTATAATCATAATACTATGTCAATGAAACATCACCCAGTAGTACTGCAGAGAAAGAAATGCAGTGGGCAACAGAATAATAGAATGTAGAATGGAACAGTGATACTTGATTCCCATTTTGCATGAGACACAGAGGTACATGTAAAAGACCAAGCTTGGGGGTCACAGCACAGGGTCAGCCAGTGAACAGCGAGCTTCCTGGAGCTGGGGGTTAAGGGCCTTGCTCAGGGGGCCCAATGGTGGCATCAAAACTACCAGCCCTGGGATTCGATCCTTCAGCTCACAGATATAGAGTCCTAACCCACTGAGTAATACAACACCCTCAGTTGTTCTTGTTAAAAATAGTAATACTTTCAACACATATTTCTCAATTTTCATATGTAAAAGTTAGTTGCTTCTACGGGCACTGAGACTGGTTACTTTGTCGCCAGTCATGAGGGGCTGAGGATGCAACCCAGTGCAATGCATGACTGCCACAGGCATGCAGCGAGACCCCGAGCGCATTACGGGCTGCAGCAGAAATACTTACACTTCAGACAGTTCGTTTAGAGACTCCTGGTATTTCAAAAACTCGGCCTCTCCAAACACCTGCAAAAGGCAGAGACAGGTCACAACACACCCACCCACACACACACACAGACACACACACACACACGCGCAGACCCATAGCCTCCCCCACACTCGCAAACGCACCCCTGTCCCATGACGGGCATTCTCATATCCCTCCAGCAGCCTGTCGATGAGAGCACTGCGGCCGTTCTTGAAGGCCGAGTGGGAGCTGCGCAGCTCCAGCAGCCAGCTGCGGAAGCTGCAGCCTGTGACTGCACTGTGGCTGCGACCCATCTCCTGGAACGGGATGTCTGCAAGAGGAGCGGAGAAGGATACTTCAGGTAGACTAAGGGTGCGTCTGAAACTGCAAACTTACACAGTACAAACTCAGTTTTGTCAAAAGCCGACTACTTGAACATTAATGCAGTAAGTGCTGTAGGCGTGCATGACGGCAGTATACATGTACTCAGACATACAGCCCTGGGGGGAAAAACATGAGACAACTTCATACAATAAAAAATCTGCCATTTTAAATCATAATTTAATTGTGGTTCTGCTGGCAGAGGCTTCACTGAGCGACAGGCTGCTTCCAGGCTCAGAATTTCTAAGACAGCAGCACAAGAACAAAGTGATACAGGAGACCGTGGGAACAACCAGAAACCAGGCAAGCAGAGGGCAACTTTCTAATGGCAAAGATGACCATCCGATCATCTGACAGTTTCTCATGAACTGGAGGATAACATCAAGTGACCTTCAAAAGGAATGGGGAAACGTTAAGTGCAGGTGTGAAGTGCACATATCGGGCTCCTAGAAGCAGGACTGAAGTCCCATTAAGCGAGGAAGAAGCCCTTCAGTAATGAGAGACAGAGAAGAACCAGGCTGCAGTTCATTGACAGATGCACACCCATAAATTGAGAAATGAGTGAAACAAAAAGAAAATTGTGCTGTGGTCATTTTTCCCCAGAGCTGTACTGCAGTCTCCATTTTGCATACTGCCTGACCGAGACAAGTACCAATAACATAGCTTGACCCGCACGAAAGTTAAAAAGCATTCATTCAAATCGAGTCAAAAGATTTAGCTGGGTAATTGCTATCTACTTAAATTTGTACAGAGATTTGCACTTCCTCCACCGTGTTAAAACAAATTTCAGCGCAAGTGACTTTCCTTGCTGTTCCAGTGGTCTTGTGGGATAACGTAGCATTGGCTGTACGCTTCATAATTTCACAGAATGTAGTATGTCACCTGTGTGCTGTGCGCCTATTGTTTAATCCTTACTGAGGATTCAGACATACTGCTCACGTCGCATACTATATTTCACCCACCACCTAGCAAACAAGTATGTAATTTCAGGTGCACGCTAAGAATCTCTGATTACAAGAAAAAAAAAAAAAACACTGTAGTATTTTGCAATAATTTCTTTAAATCGTTAAAGTCTATAGGGCTTTGAGAGAATCTATTCATCGCGTGACTAAAATGCAGAAGTCTAATTACAGAGAGGTCAAAAGCCAACCAATCCAAAACTAGCAGAAGAGAAAAGGATACAGATATGTGCCAGAAGGAAAATAGGTACAAAACTGGCTATTACTTCATTCTTGGGAACTTTCTGACAATGATGTGATTTGAAACACAAGCACTTATGTGATGAATAGGCAGACATTTAACAAAGGCAGTAAATCTTACCCGAGTCTCTGATAGCATCAAGGGCCATCATTCTGTACAGATAGTTATAACAACCTGCAGACACATAACACATAAGCATAACTGAGCAGGTATATAAAACACTTTAATGTGAAACGTGATCAGTATAGTTACGTGACAGATGGTGCATTGGGTTATGAACCTTCACTAAAGTCATTACTGCAGCACATCAAACATCCCTCTCATTAATCTTGAATAATCTTTACACACAGTGCAAATAAGTAGACATAGCGCAAAGTAATTTAAAGAGTACACAGTATTCAGTACAGCACACAAAACATTCCTGCACATCCCGATGAAGCATTACGGTAATAAAGATGTCACTCAGGAAGCAGGTGCTGGTGCCTTTGGCAGGAGTTACAATCCATTCCCATAAAAACTCCAGCACAACATGTAATTATATCTCTTCTGTACGCCGTGCATCTCAGGGCACAAAAACATTCTCCCTCAACCTAACAAATCTTTGCACCAGAAAACGACCAGCTGTAAAATCCAAGCTGTCGGCTCACTGCAAGTTAGCAACAATGGTGAGCAAATATGTACAGAATGTATATTTATGTCCAGCACTACGTAAAAGCCTTAGGCAAAGAAATCATCATCAGGCTGGTTTAAAAGTATATTACAACTGCCAAGGAGTGTCAGCTTAAACATATGAAAACCTCCCTTAAAGTCACCCCAGTATTTACAGCGATCATCCAGTTTAACTGGACCTCTAGCCCACCGCGTTTGGCTAATCGATACCTCATTGAGTTATTTAACTGATTAAGTCAATTATGTGACACGGCAGTGAAATTTCATTTAATGAATAGCTAGGGTAGCTCTGAGGCAAGGTTTGGAAACTAAAGAGGAGTTCTTCTAGACAACAGGATGTCGGTGATTGTTTTTAGAATCATACTAAAATTCTTGTTTATTTGTTATTGTGTCACTGCTAATCTGCATACGTTCGAATATTAGTACTTTGGCCACGGGCGGACCGAGGCATTGCGGCAGCAGAGAGAGACGGAGACTTGCCTACCCGAAAAGGACTACATCCGGCAACCAACGAGCACCGAACCAACTACCAATAAGAAAACACGAGGTCGCCAGACACAACCAAATAACAGCAACAACACAACAAGGGCTATTTGCATGCTTGGACATGCGCCCCGCCGGTGCTACAGTGTTTTTTCCTTTAAGAGAATGTGCACATACTACCAAGGCAAACAGTTTTAAACATTTTCTTTGCCCAAGACTTAATTCTGTAGGTATTTGTCTTTCCACTGCGGTCACTCACCATTCTGAGCTCTATTCCTCAGCCGGTCGTCCTGTTCGGAGAGCAGCCGAGGCTCGTAACGGATGGCGTGCACTTTGGACAGGCGTGATTCAATCTCTTCTTTCATGTCCTGGGGGTGAGGACAGAACAATCATCAGTCTGCACCGGCAACAGAGTACTGATGATTTGCTTGCAAATGATTCAGTCCGTTTCAGTGGCTCTTTGGCTTGAACAAAAGGATCCGAGTCGTACTTCAGAGTGGTTATTTTTGTCGTCGTACCCAAATTCCATTGCCTGCCCTAAATCCACTCCACTCCCCTTTAAGTGAACAGCGAGAACCAGCCAGTCACAAGGGATGGACATTGTCTCATTACACTCCTTAAAGACTGTTAATAAAGAGTCTGATTTCCCTGGCAAGCAAGTCTTTACTCTCTCTCTCTCTCTCTCTCTCTCTCTCTCTCTGCTCCCGCAGTGCCTTGACCTGCCATCGCCACACTATATTGTGTTTTTCTTTAAAGTTTTTACTATAAAAAAACAACAGAAAATTAATGACTTAAAATTATTATTTGGTAGGCTTGTGAACGAATTAATCGAACTTCAATGCTTTCTTATGGGGGAAATTGCCGTGGTTCGCATACAAATTGGTTCATGACCACTTTCCTGGAACGGATTGTGTTCGTGAACCGCAGGTACCACTATATATTGGAGGGACGTCCAAGAATTTATCTTATCCAAATCTTACTCTATCATTATCCTGGTGATTTTTTCGTAGATAAACCTAGTTACCCCCTGAGAAAAAAAGTTATGTTTTGAAAAGTAACGGAGCCATAGGATGGAGCTCGTTACAAGGAGCCGCGATTCCCATCCCTGGAAGAGGGAAACTGAGGTGACATGGGCATATCAAACCCACCTTGGGGGCGTTATGTCCAAGCGGCACGTGGGGTCCTCGTCGAGATTTCATGGCGAACCTCACGATTTGTCTTTTCACAAAGATGAACAGTAACACAAATACCTGCATTCAGGGATAAAGCAGCTTGAGTCCGTGACATTAACCCTATGGCCCCAGCATTAGATGTACCAGCAAAGTCAGTCTTTACCACGAATCATCGCAGTATTTGTGCCTTCCTGACTAAAACATTTATTACACGACTAGTAACCTGAGAAAAAAAGGCTACGAACATAAATAAGATGTTAAGTTCTTTAATAAATTACATTTAAATTGGCTTTAAAAACGCAATGCTGTATTCAATCTTAACCTGCACCATTAAGCGCAACTTAAAAATTATTTACTGACGGCTTGAATTAGCCAAATAGTTAAACAAATAAATTTCCAAACCAAATATAAATACTTCCTAAGCCTTTTAGATGAAGCAGTTTAAAAACATACCAGACTTCCGTAGGCCATTACCAGCACTACGTTCACTCCTGACAGCGGCGGACCCGAAACCATGTTTGAAAACCTAAAGTAATACAAAATGTCTTTTGCATTCGTTCTCCCCCTTCCGCCAGCGCAATATTCACCCCAGATCACAAAAAAACGTTTCCCTATTAAAAACAGCAACCGCTACTGTAAACCGATTGTTTTTTTCCGTAGCTAAGAGCTCTCACGTGACCTGGCCGGATTTCCAGTTCCTTCTTCTTCTGCGCTGTCGAAAAGCAGCTTGAATACCCGGAAGCGCGTTGTTGCCATCTACAGTACGGCGCAGTACATTACAGTAAGTGTGACTTCCTGCAAGCAGGGTCCCGTCGTTGATTGGTCTGCCATTTATAGTATAAAGAACTGATAAGATGCTACCAAGCTGTGATAATGATACAAATAATATATGAGTAAGTTCTTCCAGAAAGATTACATACATTGCAATCTACAGGCCGCCAGTATTAATGTTTCAAATATGCAATACACTGCATGCAGAATTATTAGGCAAGTGTGTATTGTACTTGCATCTTTTCTTCAGACCAATATTTTCAGTCGAGATTTAATCTCTAGTTAAGAACGGACTGTTTAAAAATAGAGCATGCTAATTATTTGGTCTGAGTGCTTTCTGTTTGGATTTAATTAGGAGACCATGGATTCCATATTGTGCTGAAGTTTTAGGTAAATGATTATCACTACTAAAATGGGCTCAGACATGACCTCCACTCAATGAGACACACAAGCAAAAATTTAATGGGCATGGACACGTTTGATGACTGATGTTGCAAAAGTTTTGTGCACAGGTAAGATTAAAGTGACTCTTGATGGAGCAGAAAGATGGCCCCATGGGTGGACACCTACTTCAAGCACCAGCAAAGCAGTAAAGGGGTGATGGTTTGGGCTACAGTTAACAGTGATGAACTTGCAAGACCTTTCCGTCTCGCAGATGGCGTAAAAATTAACTCCAAGGTCTACGGTGAAATACAAGGATGTACCTTCTTCAATCACTGGTAAAAAAAAAAAAAAGAAGTCAGCAGCTTTCAAAAAGGTTATGATATTTATGCAGAACAATGACTCTTTCCCATGCATCAAAGTATTTCATTGATTGGCCAAGAAAGACTTGAAAAATTACTGAATTAAGACCTGGTTCCCTTCATCACCTGACTTAAATACCATTGAGAAACATTGGGATTTACTAAAGCACAAGATTAACTAAAGTGGTAAGCAGAATACGTTTTACACCAACATCACCTGAGCTAATATAGGATATGACCAGATCAAAAATCTGATAGGTTCAATGGACAACAGACTCATGATGGTCATTGAAAAGAAATGTGGCTTAACATGACGTTAATTAAACTTGGTAAAGTGGACTGTATAGAATGGCCAATAGTTTGTTATAGACTGAATAACTAAAACTGTTATTATTTTTATTTATGTTGATGGTGAAGAGAGAAAACTCCAGTTTCTGATTGCCTAATAGTTTTGTAAACCTTTATTAAATTTTTGTTTGTGACAGACTGTCTTCTCTCTAAATAAATTGACTTGGAGTAAAAGAAAACTACTGAATTCACTTTTAGAACTACCTAAGTTTTGTAGAAAATGATCTGCAAGAATAGCTCTTGCCTAATAATTCTGCACACAGTGTGGAGTAGTGTACTCATCCATCTGGGGAAATTGGGCTATCCACGAGACACACATAAACACACGTGAGAGCACGTTTTTGAGGTCAGAGTGCAGGATCGGTTAATGCCGCTGAAATGTCATCATACAGTGTACAATAAAATCTGGTATGGCACACCAGTGACAATGCAGAAGAAAAACAAAAAAATAAAATAATCAATAAAAAGATTAAATATAAGCAAAATATCTAAATATATTTAGTAAAGTATTTGACAAGGATAAAAAAGTCTGGCAAGGAGGCATTACCATAAGGTAATACTGTCAAAAATAACTACAGGTAAGAGAATCTGACACGTGTACAAAACATTTGTCAGCATGCTATGGTACGTTCAGCAATCAAGGTTGATTAGAAGGTTTCAAGATAAGGGTACCGGTATTTTATACCGCTCCCACTTACCAAAATTTTTAAAACACATAATTGTATTGCAGACTAGATAGCAACTTCCGCCAACAGTTTTTGCTTTCATTTTTGCTCTCTTATATGTTTGTGGGTGTACAACTGTAATGACAAATACGACGGCAGCCCTAAATAAGTTGAATGTCCGTTAGAAAAACTGGGCATTTGAAGTAGTTTACGGAAATCGCCTAAGCTTCCGTTTGTGGCTGACTGAAAAAACATTTTACTGTTTTTACAGTCAGCGCTTTTCTGAAGAAGGAAGTGTGTTGTGTATATCACAAAAAGCCTTCAGTAGTCAATGACCACAGAACAGGAAGACACCACAGAGACGGCGCGGTTCTACCCGGAGGTCGATCACATGACCTAGGAGACGCCACTGAAGCCGCCATGTGTTCTCATAACCACGTGACGAGGCTGTATCGGGGTGTCAGTGTGGAAGAGAAACAGGTAAACTCCGGGCTTGTCGCTTATTGTCTGCGTGAGTCGGTATTGTCTGTTTTTAATAAGGTTTTGCGAGGTTCGGTAATATTAAAACACGATTAGGATATGTATATTAAGGCCACTTAACAAGATTAAATGATGATTATTTCCGTTCCACCGGTCTTTTGGTTTCTTTATCGTCTGGTATTTATTGTACTTATTCTGGGCCTGCTGGCCTACTAAGGGCCTCGGTGTAGAGTATGTCCCTCTGCGCCGGTTGAGCTTACTGGTGCCTGGGGATGCTGATCGTATTATATGGATGCTAATGCATTTATGGGAAGACTCGATATGCTACGGAGTCATGGGAATTATTTGACAATAGAATGCGATTTTAACCGGCGGATTATGCATTTTGTGTATATTTTCTTTGAAAACGGTTAAAATATTTGACTCACTAAGTTGCCGGGATGGATCTGTTTGCTTTAACCAACCGGCCATGAGGTCGCTTCCTACGTGCCGTAACTAGCTTTGATGGCAGCGGCGATTTGGTGAAGCGATTAACGTGGTATACCAATACATATGTGTATCATCTGTTTTGTGGTTATTTTAACAGAAGCACAGAATCGTGTAGAGAGGCGTGTTTAAAGGGAAAGGGGACTGGGAGAAATCGGTCGTGTATGTCGTACCACAGAATGGTGAATATGAGAAAGAGTTGCTAATTACTTAAGGGGATATTTGTCTGCTGAACGTATGGTCTCAAATGCGTGTGTAATTACATATTTAAGCGAAATTAAACGTTTCCTTGTTAGCGCTTGCCCAAGTTGTTTTTCTTACATTTATGCAATCGTAGTTTACGGAAATTGATATTACGTCTATCAACGTAGTTAGTCAGCTAGTGACCCGAGTTCGGTTGATCACTTTTTTAGGCGATTTGCCACAGCAGCGATATTAATTCAGCCGTGCCGCAGGCGGAGTGTTTAACTTAATAACGCTGTAGGAGGGCCGCTAAAAGCTCCCCGTATTTTATTTTTAGTGTGGCGCTTAATGGCTCCAGTTAGCAAAAATAGGTTTCGAGGCGTTTACAAGGTTTTCCGCTAGCGCAGTACAAAGAGTGCCCGCGCTGAGGGTGACAAACGCGGGTGCAGCGGAGCCGTGTCTCCCCACGGCTTTAGCTGTAACCCTGAAGCGTCGCGAGTGAGGGGGGGCGGTCAGAAAAGAGCCCGCCGCCGAGTATCCGGGTTGCTCTTAGTCCGGGTCACTGCCCTGTCTGCGCGGGTTTACTATACATGACTCTGTGTAAAATGTTAACTTTGCTTTGCTGCTCCTGTACTTACTAGTGACGCAGAGGAAGTTTTTTTTTCTCACGTGCTTTAAATATTGGTGTAATAAATCTGCAGTGTTCCAGCTTACTGACACTCGTTGTGTAATGGGGATACAGGTGGGGTATGGGTGAAGCAGAAGTGAAAATGCGAGGGTATATTTTCAGTCACTTCCATCTATCGATTCCTGTAGGAATTCAACTTAAGAAATCGATAAAGCATATAGTTTCTTATTAAAGAACGGTTAAACAACTTATAAAGATGCGTTTAATAAAGCAAATTTCTGCATTGTACCTGTAAAAGTGGTTGCCTGTCTAGTGCACTTGTATTTAGTGTCATTGAGGTGAATTGCACCTGACTGTACAGTGAGCAGTGCTGCAGTAGCTGATGCCCGGATCTGTTTGTTTCAGGTGTTTTTTCCTTTGTAAATACTTGTATTTGTATATACTGTAAATGATGACGTCAGTGGGCAGCAGCCGAGCTCGCGGCAGCTGGGAGCAGACGCAGACGCAGAACCAGACACAGCACAAGCAGAGGCCACAGGTAATCCCAGAGTCACATGACTCGCACTTGGGCATCCCCTCCAGGGCCCAGGGCACATCCATCCGGAGTAAATTGCCCTCTTGTACTTGTATCTATTCCTTGAATCTGACCTGCGTTTTATAGGTCAGTTAACATTCCGCAAAAGTGAAAGACGCAGCGTCCCACTGAACACTGATACTTTTATGTTTAAGCACGGGAAGATGTCGCTGTCAGTATTGCTTTTATTTCGGCTCCTCGGCTTTGCCAGCTGAATCTGCCCTGGACGGGGTTTCTGCGCGACACCCCCCTGAGCTAGCAGTGCCCCCCATTCCCTTTTCGAACGCCGGGTCTGGGAATCCCGGTTTGCACTCCGCTCTCTGTCTCCGCAGGCCACGGCAGAGCAGATCCGACTCGCACAGATGATCTCAGACCACAATGATGCAGACTTTGAGGAGAAGGTCAAACAGGTGGGGGGATGTGTCTTCTGGTCTTTCGTGCTCTTCTTTGCGCGCGGCTATCGTACAATCTCTGTGTTACAGGGCTGTGTGATGTATCGCTGCATAATAGTGTAGACCTTGCATCCTTGAACCCCGGTTCCTTGGGTTCGCATTTGCTGTGGGAAATTTGGATTGTTTTTGGAGCAAGAACCAGTAATGGTGCTTTATCCAGGAGTTGCCTGCACGTGTGTTTTAGCTGGGAAGGTGTAAGTCGTGTGGCCAGACAGACACGGGTTTGTTTATGCCCGTTTCTGGAACAGTTATGCCCTCTCCATGTTCCATGATATTAACTCCCCCCTTTTAAAGTTTTGCACCTGTCCGCCAGTAGCGTCCTAATTCCGGTATTTCCACCTCCCATTACGTCAGCTGATCGACATCACAGGCAAGGACCAGGACGAGTCCATGATCGCGCTCCATGACTGCAATGGCGACGTCAACAGAGCCATCAATGTGCTGCTGGAGGGCAGCCCGGACACTGTGAGTGTCGCCGTGACCGCGGTCATCTGGATCCAAGCGGGTCGCGGTGAAAGACGAAGCCGCTCGGCTTCTCCGGGGACCAAAGCCGTCGTGACGTACGGTGTATCCGGAACGACGAGCGTAGATGGTTGTGTTGTGTGCCTGTAGACGGCCGAGGACTGTTTGGAGAAATGGGTGTTGTGTGAATGGAGCTTTAGGTTAAGTGGTAAGTGGGGTTCATCTGCTGCTGTATTTGTGTGCCGCGTTTGCTCCATTATGAATTGCTTTTACGTATCATGATTCAATCTGATCTCCGATTTCCCCCCCCCCCCCCCCCCCCCCCCCCTTTCCCCGGGCCCCCCCGGGCGTGTGGGGAAAAGGGAAGGAGGGGGGGGTGGGGAGGGGCCG
>JAABNY020000136.1:14041053-14054136 GCA_015164015.2 Brevimyrus niger
CTTCCAGGATAGGCTCCGGACCCCCCGCGACCCAGTAGGATAAGCGGTTTGGAAAATGGATGGATGGATGGATATATATTATCTATTAGTAGTATCACACCACAATGTATTGATGCATTCCAGACAACTTGTAACTTGAAGATTTCCAACCCCCTACTTAAAATAGTAGTATAGAAAAGCTGAATGGATACATAATGTAAGTTATGAGAGTGAATGCTGATTCTGCTAGCACTTGATGGTAACATCTCACAGCTGTGCTAGAAAATTAGGAAATTAGCACATAATAAATCATGATGAACACCATGTAAACAGTAAATAAGCATTTCTTTCTGCAGTGGAAAACTGAAGCGAGCTAGAACCGCACTGTAACTACTCTCTCGGTTCCATGGCTCGATTCCTGTATGTCAATGGAAAAGTCTTTAGTTGCAGCTTTTTGTATTAGCTCATTGTGTGATTCAGAATTTTGCCTGATAAAGTGACCCTGAACCTAGGGATATAATGATACACTCGACTCACGATTCAATATGATTCACGATTCTGCATTCACAATACTGTAATTACCAGATTTAAGAAAAAAGATCTCTAAGAGATTGCTACAGAATGTGGATTTAATAACAGTACGCAACTGCGGATATGTCCACAGACACCAACTCAAAATGGAACAAGCACCAATCTCCACACCCACACAATGTTTGCATGGAAGTTATTGTCTTGTTTGTGCTTTTCTTGTCGTTTTCATTTGTGACACCGGAATGCTAAAATGCTGCCACACAATTTAAGATCCGGTGGTGCCTCCATCCATCCATTTCCTGAAATCGCTTAATCCCAACTGGGGTCGCGGGGGGAACTGGAGACTCAAACCCCGGTTTCTTGCCAACACAGCACAGGGGGCACATACTCATACAACTACAGGGCCAATTTAGACTCACCAATCAACCTACCTTGCATGCTTTTAGACTGTAGGAGGAAACCAGAGCTCCCAGTGAAAATGAGGAGGGTGTGTGAACTCCACACAGATAGGACCTGGGATCAAAGTCAGGACCTTCTCACTGTGAAGCAACAGCGCTAACCACTGCCCCACCACACTGCCCAGTCCATCTCTGTGTCCTCAATTTCAAATTCGCTCACCATCTCGCATTCGGTCCAAACCAAAAACTGACGTGCAACATTGACATGAATACGCAGTAACACCTGACGTCAAGCTGACATCATGAAATCAAATGTAATATTACACCAGTTTTTCTGTTAAGTAAAGTACGATGAAGTACTCCTAAAGTAGTGATTCATTTTCCACATCAGCCAGTTTGAACCATCATATATTTACATAGATTTTTAACCGATTCGCAATTCATCGTTACATGCCTACCTGACCCATTTCTTGTTGTCGATTTAAAATTGGAATCTCATTTACCTGACCTGCTTTCTGACCATAGCCAGTCATTTGGAGTAACATGTATGAACTACATTTTTAGAATTTACTGTCCCAATAAAGAATGTGATTTTTGGATTCATTACATTTTTCACATGCAGTCTTTCAAAAGGGAAGCTCTAGGAAGCCTAGCAAATGTCAGAGGTCTGTTTATTAAATGTTAATATTACACCATACCTGCATATGTTCGGGCAAGTTTAAAGTGAATACTTCAAAATATTGTAGTAAAAAAATGTTCTTAAATTTACTAAGATGACTGCATGTTAAATTATAAATGCGCAAAAATAAAATCTCATCAATCAACAAATCCATTTTTCCTGTGGTGCCTGCAAGAAGTTACGGTTGAGTGAGACAATATGACTGCACACTAATTGACATGCAGTATAAGTTTGCAGATGGCACCTTTTCTGCAGAATGAACACTAGTACCCCAGCAGGAGTCCATCTAATTGGCCCTTAGACACTGTTGATTGTGTGTGTGAGGGGGGGGCAGGGGGGTGCAGAAGAGGCTCCGTGGGTGGAAGTGAGAAAGTTGTGCATCTCACAAACTGAGTGCACGCTGTGCCAGTGTTTTAGGGTGAAATACAACAAAGGTCACATAAAGAGGTCTTTTGATTAGTTTACCTGTGAATTCGGACATCCACACTACACTATCTGTCACTGTCTCTTCCTGACAGACGGAATATAATTCATTTAACAGAAACTTATTATTCAAAACTTGTTGCTGGAATATACTTGCCATTCCTACTTCCACAGATATAATACAGAACATGATGCAAAATAACTCAGGTTACATCAGATGATATATACCTCTACTGTTGTTATGCTAAGACTTGTTCATTGTCGTTATATATGCAAACTAGTAATCTGATTGTTATTATGAAAATCTGATAAAGCCTATAAAAATTAATTTGAGGAGTTAACAATCCTTGTACCCTTATTCTCAATAAGTAATACTACTGATAATATAAAGACAGTCATGCACTTTTAAATAAAAGAACAAAAATCAGTGGTGTACAATCAGCTTTGTCTTCTAAATTTCACAAACAGATTGTGTACAGAACACAGAAAAACAATCCTGGCAAGTACCGTGAATTGATGAGGAATGTTAAGCATCCCTCAAGCCATCTGCAAAAGCTGGCCCATATGAGGACTGTGAATGGCCAGCTTATTGAAAATGTGAACCTGCTGGAGGAGTCCATACACTGGTGGTCCCAATACCAATCAACCTTTGGAGCACAAACAGGGGCAGGCCCATGGGGGCAGTAAGTGGCTCAGAAGATCACTGGTTTGAGAACATCACTGGTCTGGCCTTGGCAGAACAATCACATTCTGCCGTGGGCCCTTGAGCAGGGCCCTTCACCCCCTCCTGGGGGCACTGCACATTGGCTGATCCTGCACTGTGACCCCCCAAGCAAGATGGAGTAGGTGAGCAGGAGCATTCTAATTTACTTGTGCAAATGACAAATAAAAGATTTATCATCATGTAGCCATCATCATCAAGTACTTCAGACTTATGAAAGTTAACCTTATCTGCAATGATACAAAAGACAAGAATCATTCAGGATGTGTATTGCTGTTTAATGAAGTGTTTGTGACGGGCTGGTTTTCAATAGGAATATTAGCCTTTTTTTTGCATGATCAAAACAAATGTTACTGAAAGCCTTTGAAATGCTGAAAATCAGGCACTAGGGCTCGGATGCAATGATGCATCCAATATTTTTTCAGGTATATAGGAAAGTCAGTAGGTAAGAACGCAAATTAGCATGTGAAAGCCATGCATAAACAATACACAATACACCAAATCAAACTATGCAAGGCAGATTTAGCCAGTCCAGTGTTGTCTGTGGGTCTTTGCTTACTTTGCTTAATTTTACCAGATGGACAAGCAGGTACATAAAATGGTTGGATGGCTGGATGGATGGATGGATGGACAGAAACTTAATTGGTTGTAATGGGAGTTCATGGTTATGCAATATTCCACAGAAATGCACAGCCTGCTCTGATTAAAAGCAATCTGGCCGCAAAAAAATGACTCAATTTTCAATTCCATGCCTATTCATTTCTTTAAAAGGAATTCAGACTGGATTTTTGATGAAACAATGCACAGTCTCAGATGAATGGACATTCTGGAACTTGTGTCTTTGTTGTGGGATTTCATGATTGAAATATCATCTTCTATATTTATAATTTATATCAACACAAAGACACATGTTTTACATTCCATTATTGCTGCTAATCCTGTCCAGGACTGCCTACAATTTTCCCTCCCATGATTACTTTGCAGATATGATGGAAAATCCATCCTCATTTTTTCTCAATTTTCGGTTGCTGTAATTCCTTATGTTTTAATAATCCATTGCATTGGAGTAAAATGACTAGGGTATTCATCCAGCTTTTTCCAAGCAGTAAATTCAAGCTTTACAGCTGCAGTATCTGCAGTGAATAAAATTCCTTAGTAAAACATCAACAATTCATAGTGCCTTGTGGATTGTTACATGAAAATTTAAATTTTGTGTCATTTAAACTTTTTTCTCCCATTGAAAAAAGAATATATTAAAATAGCCTTGACTATACAATAACATTACGAAAAAGAATACACAGCATTGTTGTAGGATTGCATAGTTCTTATAGAAAAAGGACAAGCTGTAGCCATAACTGCATAGTAATAAAAATAATGCAAAATAAAAACAGAAATGCTAGAGAAAAAAGCACATTTTTTTGCTTATTTGGTGTGTTTTTCATGGATAGTGTGATACAGACCATCTTTTCTCTCTATACTGACTGTTTCCCCAAGACTTAGGTCACTGGTTCAGGCTGAAGTGGTCATCACACACTGAATCCACCAGTGAGTCACAGCCTAACTAAAAGCTGGCTTTGCAGTAACAAAGATGGCCTCTTGCTAACTTACCTTGACTGGTGATGTAGATATGAAGGACAGAAAGGTGCCCCTACATGGGCCGGCCCTCTCTCAGGGGCAAGCCAGGGGCTCAGAGTCCATAAGCTTACAGTGTATATCCTTGCACCCCTGGCATGGTACATTCCATTTGAACTGGGAAGTCAGAATTTCTGAATTATCTGTGTCTCATCTAGTCCCCCATATTCCCAGTACTGTCTGACCTCCACTGTGTCTGTGAACATGCTATGGTGTTCGCGCAAAACATCATGTGATCATCATGTTATTAACTGGCATTCATAACAAGAGCTAGCAATGAGCCTGGCTAGAACTGGTATTGCTAACTGCTAATGGCTAACCTGGCTTAACTCAGGTGACATCATTCCCAGCCCCAGCTTCCTAGATAAATGGAACGCAGCATCAAATACTGACCCCCTCCCACACTCTGTTCACTAAAGCCAGAGGGCCTCCTCTACACAAATGAGAAAAACGCTTTTCTTTCACAAACTCAGAACCATCCTCTTGGATGTGAGCCCTCCTGCATGCTACACCTTTTTCTGGTCATAGATGCTGTGTAAAAACATCCAGCCTCACTGTGCCTCACCTTTTGTTATCTGTTACGAAATAAGTGTAATGTAATGGAGATACTGCCATCCTGTTTCAAATTTCCCTATAATAGTGTGGAGTAAAATCACAGTAATTTTCTAAAACATTTTGTCTGGACCTCAGGGATCTTTTAATTTTCACTGGAAAGTCTGGACACAAATCTTACACAGTGAAACTATTTCAAGGCGTCGTGATCCAAAATATATAGGCCTACTTACTATCTTCAGAACTCTGTACAAAACTTCTACCCATGGCATATATTACATTCTATCCATCCATTAATACATACCCCAATTTTACAATTGTTTATCCTGATCAGGGTTATTGGGGACCTAAATCCCATCTCAGACAGCATAATGCATGGAACTTCATGACCATACACACATCATCCAACAACCTGATTGAAGCGCCATTCTGCGAAGACAGGAACTTGCATTGATGTTAAACTGGATTTTGCAGCCTGGTCGCAAGCCAGGAAAGAGCCAAGCGGGACACTTGCCTCCCATAAATAAAGCACCAAGGTCTGTTTTGACTTCCAGGTGTTGTTTATTCATTTTTGGACACATTTACAAACACATGAGGTATTCTGCAAATGTTTATAGTATCTGCTGGAGTGTAATGCACCGACGTTAAGACATTGATCGGCCTGTTTTCATTTTACTGGCTGCGGAAATCCTCAGAAGACCCAGTGGGGAGCTGCTGTTCACAGACTTCATGCAGTTGAAGAAGAGCAACCCCTTAGTGCCCATTCGTCTGTTAAAGGACCCATTATAGCTCTACTGTTTCCAACTGATACATGATTCAATGGTATTTGTCTCCTACTACCTTGCCAGATGAGGATTTATTTTCTCTGGCGCATAGTGCTTGAGCAAGGCTTACAGAGATCCATCTGTAGAATATTATGTTATCTAAGGAGATAGATTTCAAAGTTGTTAGAGTTGTTAAAGATAAAATAAACAGTGCTAATACTGACAGTTGCTGTTGTCTCTGAGGTTGATACACACAATGATTATCTCCACAATGGTGTGATCTGGCTAATCCCCCCTTGCCTTCCTTTCAGCAGTCCCTCTGCCTGAGTTTAAGGAGCATTAACTGTGCATTTTCCTTTTTTTCAGGGAGGCAGCTAATACACAATATAAAAAAATCCAGTGAGGGCCTTGTGGTATGAATAAAATTATGTTTCAGGAAATAATGAACCCAGTTCATTATTTCGATGGAATAATGTCAGTGTTTGTCTAGCATGTTTACAGGACAAATTGGGACCACTGCTTGTTATTACAAATAATTCATATTATAGTTACACTCTCCTTCATGTTACCCTGTGGAACAGTTAATCGTCTCTTTTTCTAGTTGCACGTCGCACTAATTGAATATAAATGATATTGCTTAGTTTGGATACATATACTTACATTTAAGATTATCTTATTGTTTTTGAAGTTAATTAAGGATTTCAAATAGACTTAATATTGTAAAGACTGTTGTCATAAGTGCACCCTAGTTCTATTCAAAACAGCAGTTTCGTGAAGTAAGTCAGTTTTGTATGTGCTAGTGTGGTGGCAGGGACCTCATTAGACACACAGAATTTATTTTGCCATGCGTAGAATAAGGACAGATATTATGCAAAGTTGGGTAAGAGCTGCACCAAACTGGGGAACCGCATCTATTTCTCCTAGCTGACAGGGTGTTGTGAGGTACATTTTAAATGGACCCCAGAATGTATGGAGGGGGATTACCGCTTGGTGAGGCTTTAGAATGATCCCTCATTAGAGTTAGAATCAAACTCAGCTGTGAAACACTGAATCGCATTAGGGAATAGAGTGGAGATATCACTTAATTATTCCAATCCCTCACGAAAACGCAGATTTCCAGAAATATGAAATGCTATATTAAAAACGTGCATACTACATGAATTATAAACATACCACACATGTACATATGCACACACAGACTGATGATAAGAAGAACACCATGCTCCATGCAGCCGATGCACAGTCACTAGGACAGGGGTATTCAAAAAGCAAACTCCGGTCCACAAACAGACCGAAGCAAAGCGTAATCCAGACTCCAAGACTCTTCCTTTCCTCCCCTTTGGCAAAATCTACTGAAGGGAGCCACACCCGCCTTCTTGGCTGATGAAATTTGAATCATTTGGGTAAAATAATCGAGTGCCCTTTTACCTGGATTTATCTAATGTGACTAACGCATATTCAAATTATTAACCGTAATGCTTTTCCCCATATATCTTGGTTAATGTATAGAAACAGAAGTCAATGAAAGTACTTTAAGTCGATTAAAGATTGATTTTAGTGAACAATATAAAAAATGTGAATCGGTGGCTTGCATTTGTGTCTAAATCATTATGGTGAAATGTTAAGTATTAGCTGATTTCAGTGCATTAGCTTAATCAGGTTTAGAGCATGTACATAAAAAACAGAAAGGCAATTTGGAGTGAATGCTTCACAGGCTAAGAGGTATAGCAGCTTGTCAATGTTGCTGTTCCAGTCTGTCTTCTGTGATAATCAGTAATTGCACATGGTGAGCACTAGTCTGTCATTGTTGGGGACCAGATGGACAGAGATGTCAGCTTGCAGTCATTCGCTGTAGCTCCTCTATGACACACCGATGGCTAAATTAGACACGCCTCCTGGCAGCAGCGGTGGAGATGCTAATTAGAAACAGATTGTTTCTGCTTTACCACTTTACCCCTTCGCCACTCCCTCTCTCTCACAAACATTCTGGCATAGGGAAGGGTGATTTATTGTTATTTTTGAATGTAAACGTATGGAATCCCCATTTTTAACACTGATGATTTACTCTAAACATGGGATTACAGAAGCTACAGAAGTCCTGAAAGAAGCCCTTTGTTGATATTTTCTGCAATACTTCAGTTTTGGTTCTTTAATTCATCGAATTATAGAAAATTGTTGTTGTAGTTGTTTTTTGGTAAATGTTAAGAGCCAAGATGGGTATGGAAAATATTGAGTGGAATGTCCTCTGTAAGTTATCAGTATTTTGATGAGGAAAAAAAAAGAGTGCAAAATACAGCAAAATGCCCCCACCTCTAATAAATACATGAATATCTAGAAAGGGGGGGTTTTGGAACAACAGTGTTGTATCACCCAGACAAGTTGTTCATTTGCTCTGCCCATACAGTACATACTCATCCCACACTCACCAAGCTATAGAATTTCTAGAAGTACGTACTGAACAGATCATCTAGAAATGTTAATGTGTGTTTTTACTTGAATTCTCCTAAGTGACTCATAATGATTTATTGCTGCTGCTGCTTCACCAAAAACCCCTCCTGAAAAATAGGCTGCCAACAACGGATCTTCAGGTATCTCAGTCCTGGGCTTTTTGTTCCAGCTGACTCCAGGAGTATTCCATTCTTTTGGTGTCCAGTTCAAGGTCTCCGGACCATGTATTTCTAAGTTGTCCTCTCTTTCCTTTGGGATTCCAGGTGAGCACTTGCTTGGTGACCTTTGAGGCTGGCTTGCGGAGTGTGTGACCAATACATCTACAGCACTGTCTCAGGATATTGTCTTCTGCAGGAAGCTGGTTGGTTCTCTGCTATAGGTCCTGGTTGCTCATGGTGTTTGGTGGATCCAGAGGATATAACAGACAGATAATAATGAAAACCTGTACTTTCTTCATTATCGTGTGTTGTCTTCCAGGTCTCTGCTCCATATAGGAGAACTAACTTGGAGTTAAACAGTCTGACTTTCATTTATAGAGTCAGTTCCTTAGAGTTTCAGATGTTCTTCAGCTGATGGAATGCTGTCCTTGCTCTGCCTATTCATGTCTAGAAGTCAGCACTAGTTATATCTAGCTTTTTGACAACACTGCCTTAGAAGATGAAGACTTCCACCTCTTCCAATTGTCAATGTTCAAGCCAACTTCGAGTCGAGGAAGTTGTCAAGCTATTAAGTTTCTCCTGCATCTGTTGATGAGTCTCAGACATTAGTGCCAGTCATCTGCAAAGTCCAGTTCATCAAGTTGTGTGAAGGGTGTTCACTGTATTCCTCATCTTATTTGTGCAGTTGATGTCTTTGTTATATAGTAAATAGCCGGCAAAAAGAGGAAAGCCGAAAGTAGGCATCTCTAATGAAGTTCTTACCTCAAAGGCATCAGTGAGCTGCTCTCCCTTAACTACTCTACAAGCCATCCTATCATATGATTCTTCTCATGATGTTGACCATTTTGGCTGACACACCATAATTCTGGAGAAGGTTCCAGAGAGTGTTCTTCTCCAAGCTGTGAAATACCTTCTTATCCACAAAACAGATGTACAGGAAAGAATTCTATTCAAACGACAGTGTGGTCTGTGCAGGATCTGTCAGAAGCCTGCCGGCTGATTTCTCAGTTGGGCATCTTGGTCCTTCATTCAGTTCAGGATTATCCTATCGAACACTTTCCCTGGTATAGACCGGAGCATAATCCCTCAGTAATTTGCATGGATACTGAGGTCACCTTCCTTTGGTACTTTGATGAGATATCCTTCCATCATTCTGATGGCACCTGCTCTTTATCCCAAATCTTCTCAAACAGTTGGAAGAGCATCTCCACCATGGTGTCTATGTCCGCCTTTAGGGATTCTGTTGTTATGTTGTCTGGGTCTGCTGCCTTGCCATTCTTCAGCTGTCCTATTGCCTTTTGAATTTCTTCTCTGGTTGGTGTACGATAGTCTATAGGTAGATCCTCTGCTGCTGATGGTATACTGCATTTGGCAGGTTTGATGGTGCTGGTTTATTTAACAACTCTTTAACATGTTATTCCCACCTTTTCCACTGTTGTTCCTCTCCCATCAGTGTTTCTCCCTCCTTGTCTTTCACTAATCTATCCGGCTTGCAAAATTTTTCTGACAACTTGGAGTACATGGAGTACAATTCCTTCCTGTCTTCATGTCTCTCTGCTTCTTCCGCGTCTATTGCCACACCATCAATGTAACTTCATCTATCACGACTGATGTTATTCCTCATGTTCTTAGTGGCGTCTGTGTACTCCTCTTGTGCTTCTGCTCTTCCGGCTGTTGTTCAGCTGTTGCTGATAGGTTGATTTTTTTTCCTTCCTGTCTTTGATCTTCTTCATTGTTTCTATTAACAGGCATTCCTTATATTGGTGCTCCATTAACCCAAAAATGTCTTTACATGTTGTTGTCACAGCTTTTTTCACTTTCTTCCATCTGCTGTTGATTGACTTCTCTTCCTCTATCAGGTCCATTACATAGCACTGTACCGCATGTTCATAAAGATTTTCTTCTTTGTTCAGAAAGATGCAGAGACAGTGCTCAGGTTATGAGCATCCCATCCAATGATTGCTCTCTGTGTTGCTTTTGAGAAGGTCAAGGGTACCTTTTGGGTATGGGGGGCAGCATCCTCCTCATGTCCCAAGTACAGCAGCATCACCTTATAGTAAGTCTTTTCTAACCACGCTGTACCCATTGGGTTTCACTGAATAAAAACAGGGCAAGTTTGTAATTTCACATCACCGCTGCCACTTGCACTGTATTTGTACTTCGTACATTGTTTTCTTGTTACGATTTTGATCTCCCTGGTGGCAAGTGTTGAAGATGAATGCCGTCTCCCCCCGGGCCTGTTTATGAGAAGAGATTCACAGCAGATACAAGGAGTAGTTGCACGTCACAAATTTATTCCTTGCAAGATTGCAAAGTGAGAGCCATCAATTGACATACATTCAGCATAAGAAAGTAGAGGTGGTGGGTCAGATATTAGGAACATGTGAGTGTTGGGGGGTAGAAGGGACTGGAGGGTAAACTACAGACCAGAATGAAAGCCAGTAGTCAGAATAGAGCTCAGAGTTGGTATTGTATCCCGCGCCCGTTCTGTTGTATGTAACGCATAGTTGTATTCTAAGATGGCTTTTTTCAGGGGGTTTTTTTTCCCCTACTGGGAGGGAATGGTGTCTGTGAAGGACATCCATCGTGGTAACGTGGCTGGCAACAGCAAGAATGACCCCCCTCAGGTCATCATCCTCAACCACCCTGGTCAGATCAATGCTGGATATGCCCCCGTGCTTGACTGCCACACTGCCCACATTGCCTGCAAGTTCAGCGAGCTGAAGGAGAAGATCGATCGTCGTTCTGGCAAGAAGCTGGAGGACAACCCCAAGAGCCTGAAATCTGGTGATGCTGCCATTGTTGAGATGGTCCCCGGCAAGCCCATGTGTGTGGAGAGCTTCTCTGAATACCCTCCTCTGGGTCGCTTTGCCGTGCGTGACATGAGGCAGACGGTGGCTGTCGGTGTGATCTAGGCTGTCGACAAGAAGGCCTCCTCTGGTGGCAAGGTGACCAAATCGGCACAGAAGGCTGCCAAGACAAAGTAAACTCTCCTTCCCCAGGCTGTCCCTCCAGGCCTGGGGTCTGCAGTGCCCCACGCTGCAGTGTCTCAGAACCTGAGCTCTATCCTAAAGGACTGGCTAATGCTGATCAAAACCGATCGCAAAGGTTTTCGTGGGAAAAGAATCTAAATGGGATCCCGGACGAGCCCCCAAATTGTTTGAAGATGAAATGCCGTCTCCACCCTGGTCTGTTTGTGAGAAGAGATTCACAGCAGATACGAGGAGTAGTTGCACGTCACAAATTTATTCTTTGCAAGATTGCAAAGTGAGAGCCATCAATTGACATACATTCAGCATGTACAGAGAGATGCTCCATCATGTGTACCAACTCTATCTTTCTTAAAGCCCTTTTGGGCATGACCCCCCCCCCCCTTCTCTGGTAGTTTTCCACCTACGTGACATCGTATTTCAACTTTGTTCTAGTTAGTCTGTTTGTACATGTGCTTTCACCCCCCTGCCCACAATTCTCCTTCTGGTGCGCTAAAGATAAGTATGGGCCATCTTTGCTGTTTGGCTACTTCCTCCACCTGCCGGAGTCCAGTCATCCTGACCTGCCAGGGTGCCATCTAATTCCCGTTTTGCTCAGTTTCAGTCTTGTGTTTTTAGTTCCCCAATTGCAGCTGCTCTAGACTTCTCCATAATTATTATTAGATGTTTACTGACCTTTAGATTTGTCCCCAATTATTAGATGTTTTTATGGCCTAATAGACCTTTTATATGTATCCCCACCATTGTTAGTTAAGGCCTTAGTGGTTAGTCCCCACACAAGAAGGGTAGTCATCATTGTAGCTTCTGATTTATAGCTTTCACCACAAGGCGTCATACTTCTTAATGAAGACCCATATCTTCCCAGTACCAAGGTGTCTTGTTGGCATTTCAGTAGCTAAGAATTATTTGACATGGTGAGGGTGCTTCCCTGTGCCCAGCCCTTTGTCCACTAGAATTGGGACCATCCGTGGCAGAGTTGATCTATTGCACATTGTACGATTTGATGATCTGCAGAATCTTTTCTCTCCAAATAGGTGGATACTTGTGTAAGACTGGGGGTCTTGCAGGCCCTGTCGGTCTGACTCCAGGCAAGTCTGTAATGCTCTACCCAGTGTCCTGAAGCAAAGGCCCACTGGCTCCGACAAGTCTGGACCCAAACCACCTAATCACCACATCATTTGAGCCTCTAGCTGTTAACCACAGTAGTACCCTTCCATTTCACATTGCGCCTCTAGTGGTCAACCATAGAAGTGCTACTCCATTTAAATTGTGCCTCTAGGGGTCAACCATAGAAGTGCTATGCTGTTTAAATTGCGCCTCTAGTGGTTAGCTCCGAAAACATTGAATTGGATCCAAAGGCTTTGTACTCTGAGCAGAAGTCAACCATAGGACTACTTTTATTCAACTTGGTGGCATCTAATTAGTTAATTGTTACACAATCAACTTATGTTTATGATAAATTTATTAGAATCTCAATTGATTTAATTTGACTTTTCCGCTCCCTGTTTTATTTTATTTTGGACTTTTGACATTTTATGATTTAATTACTCCCTTCGCCAACACAAGGACTTATGCAAGGGTTTGAATTAAATACATAAAATCAATAATAATAAATCAGTCACTTGCCCAACCACTTCAGGCAGCGGTTGGGGTTCTGATTGTGATCAGTCAAGCTTTTCCGGTACTGGGTGTTTACCATCCGCCCTGGTTGGTTGAGCTTGTCCGGGTTACTGCTGTCACTGCTTGCGATCTTACAGTTTGTCAGAACTGAAAGGGAAGTTCTCAGCAATTGGACGCCCAAAAAGCGC
>JAABNY020000136.1:14054236-14074503 GCA_015164015.2 Brevimyrus niger
CCCCCCCGCCCGAATCTGCTTGATTAAAATCTCTTCCTCCCACTGAAGTTGGATTTTATTTTTCCGTCTTTCCCATGGGTGTTGCCAGATTCATTTTAAAGAACTTCTCTACATGAACTCGGCAAGGCAGGTGAAGTTTTATTGTTTTTTGTTTAGTTTTTTTTTTTTTAAACCAAATGTGCACAGGCGCGCTAGCATAGCCAGGTGCTGTGTGTTTGTGTAGGGGGGTGTGCTTTGGCGGGGCTGGCCGGGTGGGCTGGCCCTCTGCTGTCACTGCTGCATGGAGATGGTGAATTGGACAGGCATGGGAGGCCCTGGTCACCCAGAGCTCCTTCCTGTCGCGACACTCGCTCCTCGCCCCTCTTCCCCCTTGAGATTTTGTCTCCTTGCGAGCTATTGTTCCTGCTCGACACTGAATAGCGTGAATCTGAAAAGTACCCAAATCACGTTTTACCATGGAGCTGTCCAAAAGATAAGTGTGTGCTGAGCTCCCCCTCCCCCCCCAATGTGGGAACTGAAAGCCGCATGTCCAGAGCAGAGTGGGATGGGACTGGCCCGTGCACCCCTCAGCCTCTCTGTGTTTAGGGCTGTTTGTGTGTTTTTCCATTCCTTCTCTCCCCCCCCCCCCCCCAATATTATATTATAATTATTATTAGGAGACTTAAAGCCGTGATTAATGATGGACAGAATTGTTCTTTTTTTGTTTTGTTTTTTGTCAGTGACTTTTTTGTACTGTGCGTTTAAAAAGAATTTAAATGGATAAACTTGTCTTGTATATATAAAAAAAAAACAAAGTACTGTAGTCCTGGTATGTGTGATGGCTTCATATTATTTTTTTTATTTGTATTTTCCAAGTTCTCACCCTCAGACCTGTTAGTTTTGGTTTCCTATTTTTTATTTTGTAAACTATATATATATATAAATATTAAGGAAATAAACAGGAAGACATTTTCATCCTTTGGATGCAAATGTTTTTAATGTATTTTTGGAGCTTGTATCGCTTGTAATTACAGCAGACTTTTTTTGTTTTTTAAATATTCAGCAGGTTTTATTTTTTTTTGTAACTTTCATTGTTCATTTCATACAGTGAAATCGTCAGGGAGGGAGGTGTAGGGGGGTGGGTTTAAAAAGTGGTTCATCCTCAGATAAAGACTAATAAAACTCTCAATGTTACCTGTGATTTAGTTTTTTCCCCCCAAAACTGGTTTCTGTTGCCCTTTTGTAATCATTTCAATATTTTGTTTGTTCATGCACTGTTTCCATTGCTTGTTTTGTTTATTTCTTTCAAAAGAAGAGTTCATCTGGATCAATGGGTTGGCTCTGCTTCATTACTTATTTTGTGTACTTGTGGAGTAAAACCACAAGCTTTATTTCCTGTCTCTTGGTATCAGACAGTCTTGTTTGTAATGGTTGAATTCAAAGCTAAACCGATCTTTCGCAACACATTTTTTTTACATGAAGACTATTGCTTGATATTAGACTTTCATTGCAATTAAAGTTCCTCTAGCATTGGGCAGGTACATCAAACGTAAACGTGCAGCTATTGCTTAGAAAATAGTAGATTAAAATTATGTATGAACCTGTCAGAGTTTGGGTTCGCTGGTGCAGAAAGGGCCATCTTGCACTCCACATCCGGCTGCTGAAGCGCGACCTTCACTCGAGCTGTTCGCGGAGGTGGTTACATCAGCTTGCACATTACCATATACTGGCAACGGCAGGAAGTCGGATGCCTGCTTTCACGTTGCTATAAAGAAGACCCAGGCCCTAATGCAGAGAGGTACGAAACTTTTCTCTGTTTGTCGTGGTGTTACTGCATCATTTTAACATTCGAGGGACATGCAACAGCTTGCAGTGGTTTTATGTTAACGAGCTTAACGACCTTGTACATTCTGGGATCCTAATTTTAGCTTGTACAGTATTTTGGAAACCTTACTGCCGGTGCATTTTACACATATTGGCCCCCTTAAGTAAATCTCAAGTATAGTTTAGCATGCATCATTTATATATACATAATTAAATATATGCTGAATTTTAGTCACATTACACAGTGTGGATAATTGGACTGCGGCTTCATTTTTTTTCCTTTTGTGAAATGAACTTAGAATTAATCTCTGCCATGTTTAGTATAATGATAGATGGCAGCCCTTCTGAGGGAACAGCCCACTGTCTTCTAACTTTGTTTTCTTTGCGGGAGAATGCACACATTTCGCTAACACGGCGCCAAATTAAAGTGCAACACGCGTGTCGACAATGAAAATTCATTGCAAGTGTTGCTGGGTGTCCCTCTGGCAAGCCCCCCCCCCCCTCCCCTTCTCGCTGGCTTCTGACCATCATCGCGGCCGGCCCCATGTGGGCGCGCAGTGCACAGCCTGCCACGGCTCTCGCGTGTCATCATAAATACTTCTGTGCGTAGGAAATAGCACGTTACCCACCGCGAAGCAGAGGCACAAAGGCGCTTGTGTCAGGAATGCTGTCCCATGAGAATAAGGAGAGGGCGGGAGACAATGAGAGAGAGGAGAAGAGGAAAAACCAGCTGTGCGAGTTCGCGTTCCTCTGAAGATGCATCATGCAACACTGACAAAAGGTCTCCGAGAAACAGTTCTGAAAACGGTCTCCAAAAAAAATATATCATTAATAATGAAGTAAGGGGGAAGGATGGAGTACAAAGTACCGTGGCTTTCTGTTTGGCTATGAGAAACTTATCTACTGGCTGCCGTGGGATGGAAGCTATTGTCTTCTTAAGAGCAGCGCTAACAGGTGTTTCTGTAAGATGACACTCGTGCACATGGATCCTACAAAGACTAGCCAGCTTTCTACCCTTTCAAAGTAAGCTTTTCATAGTTCTTACATTTTATATTTAAAAATAACACCTAAGCTTGTTAATAAGGTTTGTTTTTCAAGTTAATTGTGCTCCTCTGATGTTTCGGTAATGTGATCTCAGTATTTGTTTTGACCCCCGTGTCGCGGTGATCTCTTAAACGTGTGCTTTTTGCATTAAATGTACATATCTGACTGGTGCACGGCAATCACCAATCACCCGTTACTGACGATAACCAAAAACTGTTTAATAGATTAAAAAAAAGACAGAAAGACAAAAAGATGCGATCAAACACTGAAATGATTTTACCTTCATTTTTTTATATAAATGTGTCATTTGGATCAAAATGTATGCTGTGACAAGACCAATATTTATGCTCTGCGGAGATTGAATGAAATGCTTGTTAAACAGCATTAATGGTGTATTTGTTTTGCTGAGAACAGTGCACATTTGACTCTCTGCAGTCGTATACAGTATGTGGCGTGGCACGGGACTTCGGTTTCAGCAGAACTGCGGCGCTTTTCTGGATTGCTGTTCTTCCAGTTAACCGCATACCTTGATTCATATGAAGTACCAGTGGCCTGTACTACGAAGCGGGGTTACTAGCTTATTGGGGTAACTTGTCGGATTTAAGGTACCACAGTTTAAATCGACTTCATATTCGTTCACTTACATTTTGCCCAGACTACCTTAAATCCGACGTTATCCCTATAAGCCAGTAACACCTCTTCGTAGTACAAGCCACTGGTCGCCATGTTTTTATTAATTATTATTATTGTCTTGTGTGATTGAGTGCCATATCCCTCATTTTTGGTCTGCAGTTTTAACATTGTTTGTTTTTGCAAGCATGGATACATACAGTATGTATTCCATATTTATATGTAAATTTGAATGAACTGCTTTTCAGGTGTGATCTTTTATTTTCATGTGAATATACTAAATATTATATGGAGGAAAGAAAGGGATAGACAAACAAGCCCTGCACTTATGTTCCCAGATTCTAGAAAAATCACAGAGATTTGTAATGGAATATTCTCTTCAGCCCTAAAATTTCTCTCCCTCCACCCTTCATTCTTCCTCCTGCACACACTCTCTTCCCAATCTTCCTCCCTCTCATTTAGATCACTTGGACTAAGTGGCTTTTTTCCTATAAAAGTTTTGGCTGCAGAACTGCATACTAACTAGGTTTAGCAATTTCTTGCAGGGTCACTTCAATGTCCTGGCCATACTTGCTACAGCACTCCCGTGTCAAGGAAAAGCTCTAAAGAAGAGAACTGTTTTACAGGGTACAGGACAACCGGCGAGCTGATGACTAAGATGGAAACATAACGCAAACGAGGACCCAGGAAATGCAACGACGGCAGCTGGCAACAAGAGGAACCACGGCTGTAGAGATGCAGCTTCTGCGAGGTTAGCAGAGCGGAGCGGCAACCGTCCAACTGAAAACGAAAGGAGGAAAAGGTTGAGCTGTGTGGGGAAAATCAACTTCCTCAGAAAATACAATAGATGTAAAAACTTCTCTGTGAGGGTAAAGGTAACTAATACAAGTGGATACGTTTTCACTGGGCTGCGCCAGATCCCACCACGAAGAAGAAAAACATACGTCTTGTTTCCATGGACTTCCCTCCAGAGGGTGCTGATCTCGACAGCTGTAGTTCTGACAGCCAGCTGTCTGGACACGACGTGAGTGGATGAATGGGGAGCGGCCGTCCTCACACATGGAATAAAGCAAGCCTGGTTATGATTGTACAAATGTGAATAAATGACAGCTTTTGTATGGAAAAAGACAGTCTGAATTACAGTGCTGCTCTTGTTCTCCCCTCAAACTGTACGTATCTTTTTTTTTTTTAATGGAAGCATGATTATGAAACTTCAGTCGCTTAGCACTTTTTTCCTTCTGCAACTGCAAATTTCTGCCAACCTTGTGGACCACTTCTTAACCTTGTGCATAGATGATGCCTGGACTTTACAAATGGAATATATTCTTTCTTAACTCAAAACTTTATTTTGTACATATGAGCAGTAACTGAAATACTCACAATTATGTTGAATTCTTTGTCATTATTGTGTTTTTTTCAGTGGTTGTCATTCTGAACTCATCCCTAGCCAACGCAAGATTTTAAAAAAGGATGGAACTATCTGAGGATCCATTGCCCATATGTAGCACACCTCCTGGTGCTTTGTCTAAGCCAGGTTCAGCAGACAAAGCTGAATGCAAAGACCGGGGCTTGGAATCCACCACAAACACTGCACCTCCAGCAGTGCCACAAGGTCACAACCGCCGTTTCATTATCCGCTCCGCTACTGACCTCGCTCCATCCAAAGAAGCAAATAGGCCTCAGAAGGACCTCGGTAGACTTCGGAGTGTCTATGAGGGGAAAGGCAACAACTTACTATCTGAAGGATGCAAGAGCGAGGACACGGACAGACAACCAGGAAATGACATCTGCTGGCTTTCAACGACCGTCACCGATGATACAGAAGACCAGACCAGAACTTCATCTGATCTCGATTCTAATCAGTTCAAGGCCCGGAACTGGGAAAAATATACAAAAGACCTGAAAGAAAACGTAAGACTGAAATCTCAAGGGAATGAAGAAGTAGAAAGACCTGATAGATGTTACAGTGAAGATTATATGAAACCAGGCATGTTGAGAGGGAGGGCAGAGCTGCAAAAGGGCAACGAGCCAAGTAGGAGCAGGAGCATGGACCTGAGTGGGGAGTCAAGTAATAATGGAGGGAAAACTGGGGAGCAAAACTTCTGGAAAAACAACAACGTGCGGAGGGCAGAGAGTTTAGACAGAGGAACAACATCCAACACAAAGGATCTTCGTGTGCTACCCAGGACTGATTTGTACCAGTCAGTCGTAAAAACAGAGGAAAAAAAGCCCCTGGGAGGCTCACCAGTAACAGGCAGCACTCATGGACTTTCGTATTCAAAAATGGGCAACGACTGTCAGTCACTGCCATCTCGGAGAAAGCTGAATTGGAGTGATTCTGCGGAGGGAAAAGTTTTGGGGGATCCAAGTCAGGATGGTCCTTGCCTGGGTAAGCTACAATTCAGTCCTATCTCTGGACCTGTAGACTCTGAAGCTAACAGCAGGAAAGTTGAAGAGGTATCTGCAAACCGGTCAATTCGGAATCGGATTGAGAAATTGTTTGGGTCAAATAGTATGGGTATGGCTACAAAATACCACCAGGAACCTTTGGGGGATTACATGCAGCATAGTAAACAGGGCCTTGAAGACCACAATAATCTTAGGCCTTTGTCGTCTGATACCCATTGGAAAGGCATTCCATACAAAGGCCCCAAGGGTGGCACATTCCCCAGGATTCATTCTGTGGAGGAGAAACTTACAAGTGGTCATGGAAACTTGTGCATTGACAAAAAAAGCGAGTGCAACTTGAATCGAGAGATGGCTCCATTATGCTCTGCTGCAGGTGACCAAACTTCATTAACAGAACTCACAGGTAGTGACTGCAAACACCAATTTAGGCCATCTGACAGACTTCACAAGAACCCTTCTGTTCTAATGCCATCCCAATTATTTAGGCCTAATCCTGGGGATATGTTACTGTCTGGAAATAATCCTCCACTGCAGAGACAAACCAAGCTTGTAATGGAGGGAAAGGGGGAAAGATGGAGAGAGTTTGAAATGGAGAAGGACAGGATGCAGGAAGAGCATGAAATAGGTAGATCAAACAAGAAAAAAGAGGCTGATGTGATGCGAGACCAAGTACATAATGTTGACCGACAAAAAGTGGCAGAGGGAAATTCAGCAGGTAAACTGGTAAAGGAAAGTGGGGAAGACAGCATTATACAATCAAAATCAATGAGAGTCGTGTCCGTTGCCCAGAGGAGTCCTACAGTGAAAATCTGCACAACACTGGACTGGCCCATGCAGGTATCACAGTCAGCATCACAGTCAGCATCGCAAGAGGCAGTCTCAGCTCCAAGAAGGTTGAATAAAGAAGCAAAGAAAGACACCCTTGATAATCCATGTGGCAAAATAAAGGATCAGAAGGGAAAACCAGATCCTGTAAAATTTAGGGTTGACTTTCCAGATAGTGTACGCAATAAAATCCGCAAGTTTGAAACTCTTGCCCAAAACAGCCAGCCATCCCCACTGCCCTTATCACGATCTCAGAGAGCATACTCTGTACAGGACCCGCCCAGAGAATTATGGGGAGGATGGGAAAAGAAGGGCGTACCAAACAAAGCTTTGGCTGGGAAGGGAGATTGTGGGCTTCAAGTTTTCAATGACAATCTTTGGTCTAAGGGAGAAGGGAAAAGTAATGTAGAGGTAGATGGAAGGCCAAGTGGCTATGTAATAAGATCTATTTCAATAGATGAGGCGGGGCAGAGGAGACGTGACAGGAGAATGGTTTGCGGAAATAAATGTGATGGCTCTAAGGCTGGAGCTGGATTACACGGGGCTTCAGTTGAGCCACATTCCACAAAGGTTCGTCACACAGACACCAAAGGGGAATTAAAATCACAAGAAGAAATCTCTCAACACCACAATGCACAACAACTTAATACTCTTCAGAAAACTGACGGGAACAACAAAATCAGTATTTGTGGTCAGAATGTTTACGATTCAGTGAATGCATCAAGTGTAGAATGCAAGGCACCCAATTTCCCAAAGAGGTCGCCTCTTATTCATGTCAGCGATATAACTTCCAGCTGCCCAAATCAGGTTTGTATTTCAAAGGTGGAGTCCCCAGCTTCAATGAATATCCTAAAAAGCATCAAAAGCACACCTTCACCTCCTCCACCCAGTCTACCTACAAGTGTCCCTACTTCACCTGCCTCAAAGCCTCAGTCATCCAATATCATCTCTTCCAACGACTCTCTGCTTCACATTGGGAAGACTCCCCTGGAAAAAGACAGTGCATGTTCTAATGTCCACAAGGCCAGGTGGAGTTCAGATGAAGAGTCTGACAAAGATGAGGACAGTGGCACAGAGAAAGAAGAGAACTCAGTTTATGATTCGGACTCTGCAGAATCATCAGTGACCATCACTAGTAATATGAGCCAGTCTGATCACAGGAGCTTTTCAATCACGTGAGTCTTATACATTTTTGTCATCACATTGGGAAATTTCAAATTGACAGATAACATGCATTTAAAACATATGTGGGCATGAGTATTTATCAACCATTCAATGCTCATTTTTCTGCCCTATCTATGCTCAGTCTAGCAGATCTGTGTCATGTTGGCGGTGTGGAGTACATGTACCACGATGATGGCAGTCTGGACTCAGATTCCATGGACTACACGTCACATCGGACAGCTTCTCTAAGTTCAGAAGCTTCTGCCCTCTCGTGTGTGTCAATACTTAGTGTCGATGAGTTGGATCGCCTGCTCAGTGATGTCAGGAGCCTGGGCGATGAAACGTTGCAGGTAAGCCCTTGAGTAACACATGTCAAGAATGTATATTCTCATACTTTCCTGAGCCAAATAAATATTTCCAGCTTACAGCTCAACATTCATACTCTTTTAAAAAGACTTGGGCCAAATACACGCTCCCTCTGGTTCTCCTTAGAAGTCCAGCGCAATACAAATTTCATACACATCTCACTTAACTGTTTCTTCATATTCTTCTCATTGCTTTCAGAACTATGAAGATGTGCAGGTTGTCGTTCTGCACAAAGAGGTGGGGTCTGGGCTGGGCTTCACATTGGCTGGTGGTGTTGATCAGAACAAGCCCATTACGGTAAGTGTTAGTGTCCTTTGCATGTTCCAGGATCTTAATGTCTGAACTTACATAACTTTGCTTTTAGTCTCCTGTCCAGCTGACAATTTAAGTTGAGGGATATCTTATCTTTTATATTAATATTTAGTAACCCTATAATTAGCATGGTTACATCAGTATTCTTGTGTGACCTTTCAACTGTTTATCTAATCTAGGTCCACAAGGTGTTCTCTGGCAGTATTGCCTCCCAGGAGGGCTCAGTTTGTGAGGGTGACCAGGTCTTGTCAATCAACGGCACTAAACTGCAGAACTCGACCCACTGCGAGGCACTGCGCACCCTCAGGAGGGCTCGGTCCCGAGGCATGGCAGTTGTGGTGCTTCAGAAGGACAGCCTGACAAAGCCACAAAAAGCCCAGAACAATCCGAGTCAACGGCAGCTAGACCCAGTCGCCGTGAATACAAGTGAAGTATAAAATCGAACGGCAGAAGGTCATTAAGGCTGACGGCTCCCTCTACAATAGTCAGCATATATTGTCCCTCTGCTGGTTTTTCCCTCAGGAGGCAAGACACTGACAGTGGTGCTGAATAAGAGCAGCACGGACTTAGGGTTCAGTCTGGAGGGGGGACTGGGCTCCAGCCAGGGTGACGGGCCAATTGTCATCAAGAAGGTCTTCCAGGGTAAAATGACAATAGTTTCACTCATACTGAAATGACTATTCCCTTGTCATACTAAGAAATAAAACTTGTGATGACAAAATGACCAGCCCCCTGTTGTTCTCTCCCAGGTGGCCCAGTGAATGAGGTGCTGCCAGGGGATGTGCTGCTGAAAATCAATGGCCATGGCCTGCAGGGTTTACACAGGCTGGAGGCCTGGAACTTGATTAAGAAGCTGCCCCCTGGGCCCGTGGAAGTGTTGCTGAATCGTCCTCTGTAATATATGGCCAACGGCATTGGGACAGCACAACAACTCGTATGGATTTCACAACCCAAGCTCTAGAGATGTCAGAAAGAGATAGAACGTCTTTGCGTCAGGCAGAAACAAGAACCCGGAAGACAATGAAGACAGAAGCATCACGTGGAACAATAAGCACTTATACGATATGTTAAAAAAAAAAAGTGTGTGATCTTGATATATAATAATATATAACTGTAAGAAAAGGATACAGATAACAGGATTCGCTTTTTGACCTTTAAAAAATGAACTGCATATATACTGCATATCTACAAAACTGCATTTCAAAAATTCTTTTTTATAACAACTGTACATTGGCTTATTACATACAGGGCTGCAAAGTTGCTTAAAATATTGTTTGTAAATAAATGACATCTGGTATTAACTATATTTAAAGTCTGTAAAGATGTAATGCTATTATCGCACAGAACCGCACTGCATCACTGAAGCTCTAATCTATTCTTGACAAATTGACTCAAACCTGTAGTATAACTTTACATAACTTAAGTATTTGCTATGTGCCATAGTCAGCCATTTATTTCTGTCGAATTGTCTAGCCAAGAAAAAATATGTACATAGTTATATATGTAATTCGTAATATATTATGAAGCATGTTCCCTTTTATTTGGCAGTGTGGCTTTCTGCGACTTCAGAACTACAATACCCAAAATGCAGTGCTTTCCTTTACCGGTAAATACAAAGTCAAATACAAACGCTATTTTAATAAAAGCCAAGTACTTATACTTAACGTATGCTTAATTTATTATGTCAAAGTTAAGCTTCTGTCAACTTTATCTACATACCTGCGAACGGGAGAGGATATACGGGGTTGTCAACTGTCGTCAGATGGCTGCACACAGATACACACGCAATAACACGTATGTAACAGTTTTATTACCTCGTAAATAGTCTGTAGGGTTTGCAAACTACCTCAGCGCTTTTGATGTATCTAATCTGAGATTTATAATGGAATAATATAGATTTGCCGTAAGAATTCTAGCCAGGTGCGTGAGAGCGGACAGCCCTGACGTTTCTCCCGAGTCCAAACCGGTCAGAACTGTCCAGAAACGCCGCCTGACTTCCCTCCAGGCGTTAGTTTAAACGGGGAATACACTCTTCTTCATTCGTTTCGCGCAAATTATTATTTTTTTATGTCATTAAGTAATTTGTCAGTATCGGCACCTCTTTCCGTGTGACAGCGGGACGCTCCCCCCGTTGACTCACTGTAAATGGCCTGATACTGATCGACTGGCGGCCGGCGTGCCGAGAGTATCTCACCGCGGGGCCGGACGTGCTCGCTTTATTTCCAGTGCTTTTTCCGGGGGTCACCATAGCAGAGACGAGCGAGGGCGAGACACGCGAAACCCGTCTAGAGAATTCCTCACCACCTAAAGCACAGGTGTCAGACTCCAGTCCTGGGGGGCCGGAGCCCTGCACATTTTTGAGTTTCCCCTCGTTTAACAAACCTGATTCATCTTCTTGTGCTAATTACCACATAACAGTTGAGCTGAATCATTTGTGGTGCAAGTGGGGATGATCTAAGCTACACAGGGCTCCGGCCCTCCAGGACTGCAGTTTGATACCCCTGACCTAAAGCGTACTGCAGGCAGTTCAAGACAATACGTCAGACATGGGTATCCTCAATATAAGCGACAGCATTTCTGTGGGTTCCCTGTTGTATGACTGTACAACTTCACTAAGATGTTCACATGAAAAACAGCATAGTACAAGATTTATTTGACATGCCAAGCATTATTTTTTTTCTTTGTCTGGTTGTTTGCATGACCGAGAATCATAATGAACAAAACACGTATAAACGCGACCATCTATTTATGCGGATTTGTAATCCGCTAATGATGAAGAGTTACGAAACTACAAAGCTTACGTTAGCTTAATTTGTGAATTTTGTGCGGTGTCTGAATTTGGCTTTACCGGGAACCATCTTTTGATTGTGTAACACATGATGACACTGGAGATGGTGATGATGATGACTGCGCGTCCTAAGACCGGAGGCCCTTTGATGATGGAGATGTGGGATCAACTTCAGGGAGCTGTAGGTGGTGCCTCTGGGGTCTGGATACAATTTCGGGGCGATGGCGGAAATCCTTTCCTCCTCACTGTCATTGCTCTGTGGTAATTGGTCTTCCTTCTCTGCCTTTTTCGTCTGCCTGTTACCTTTTTCCGTTGAATGCTCATCATCGTATTAACCTTACACAAACCATAGGCTTTCTGAAATAACCATATAATCTTTTTCTGCTCTTTTCAAATTCCATTCCACACGTTGATGCACCTTCTACCTTTGGATGATTCAGGCCAAAGTGGAAGAGCAGTCTTATCACAGGAGCAAGCGAGAAGCTCCTGGGAAACTTTCTTCTAAAATACCCAGAGAGGTGGGTGACCTTTCCCACAGGCCTTGGGCTGTTGGATACACAGCCCAAGGTAATTCAGGTCCAGAGAGTACAAATCCAGACCAAGGTTTTGTTTCAACCAACCAGTTGAGTATAAAGAGTATAAAGGACCTGAATATTTCACCTTAACATATTTCACCCATCACTTGCCTAGAATCCCATTAAACCACAGGAGTTCCATCCTTGGGGTACCTTACCTATCTTTGTTATGACTCACCTCTGTATTTTGTTTTTTTCCTATTTACCCATATACGTATTATTTAATGTTCTCTTGCCCCAGTGCCTTGTTGAGCAGCTTGATGATTTCTGGGTAGGTGCACTGAATACAAAGTACCGTAGGAGTCTATGGGAATTCTGAAGGCGGGTGTGTGTAAAACATGAGAGGTTAAGAACATGGTTGGTTCTAGTACAGCTCCCATTGGCGTATGCTTGAGCTATGTCATTATCCTGAAATTTTCCAGTCAAATGTCCAGCTGTGTATATTGGAAATGGGTAGACCTGAAAGCTAATCTGGATGAACATGTCAGCTAATCAGATAAATATGTTGTTATTATTTATATATCAGGTATTAATTATCGAAAGCCACATTGATTAACTCCTCTAATCAGCAGTAAACTAATCAGGAACAGCTTAATAAAGTTTATAAACAGTCTCTGTATGAGCTTTATTCTATCATCTGATTTTATACACTTACATATGGTTTAAAAGTCCTTCTCAGGGAACCTGGCATGGATGAAGAAACCAGATGTTGAGCCCAATAACAAGACATTTCTTTAAGTCGGTGACTGTTAGCTCAAATAGGCGGATAACAGCCAAATTCAGAAACATTCTGACAAAGGTGAATAATAGGGTTGTTGTAAACCTTTTAAACATGTCACTCTCCATTTTAAGGTTACAGCAAATGTTCGTGTGAACACCTTGGATTTCATTTAATCAAAATCAAATATGCATCAATAATTTATCTTCATGAACAGTGGCTGAAGTTTATGTAGATTAAGTAATAAGTATGGATGAAAGATCTTCAGTTGTCGTTAGAAAATACAGCTGCCCCTTTAGCACTCACACATTTGTTTTGTGCAGGGCCAAGGTGTGAGGTTTTACCTGTCAACATGCAGTATGTTCATGTGATTATGTGATTCCTTAATGGTGTTTGGAATGACATTCAGAACATTATGTAGCTGCCAATTAGTAGGTCTTCACTTCTGTTTATAGCGAACATGTGTCATTTAAAGATAATAAAAAGCACTGCTGCCCTTTATACCTGTGCTATTGAAATGAATTATTGTATTCATTGTCATAAACCATGATACAGTCGGATTGCTCAATATTGCTTTCAGAATTAACATCAGAAATCGCTGTTTCTGTGGAAACTTGTGATCATGGAACACCTCTACATTTCTGTTCCATTAAAACAGTGTTCCTGCTTAAAAGAAACAGCCAAAACCAAGGCTTCTTGACATAATAGTATTTTGCTAATAATTCTCTAATAATACTCCAGTGTTGTAGTGCTGAGGAGGAGCTAGGAGCTGACATCAATGTGACCTGAATTGTTCTGCAGGTGCTAACCTTATCTGTGCCATCAGCCTATGACATCAAACTATTGTAACCCGAAGAATGCATTTGCTTTTTCTGTTTACACAGTGCAGCGCAGGATTCCCAGCTAGTAAGGCCGAGCTTCTAGTCAAAAGAGTTATTTCAGAGTGATGCTGCTGCTGTTGTTGTTTCTGCTCAGATTGCGTGTAAAGATGGCACTCCAACAACATTCATCAGTGTCTTGTATTTTAACAAAGGTGTTAACATGAGCAGGGTTTTGCCCGATTCAAGAAACGTACATTGTTTAACTGAAGATTAACTCTGGGCATTGCTTGGTATTCTATACTAAGAACAATGTGACATTTACAGCTTGGGACTGATTGTCACATCCTGCCCGTCATGGCCCCTGACCCCCCTGTCTCCTCCCTAACATAGCACTGATAAGCCGCGCCTGTTGCTTGTTACCCCTCGTTAGCCTTTGTATTTAAGTACATGTTAGTCTCCTCAGCCCCAGTTTGGTCATTGACGTCATTCTTGTCTGCCCGCGTCCTTCATCGTTCTCACCTTCTTGTTTTGACCCCTTGTGATCTCATTTGTTTCACTTGCTCTTGTTTTGTTCAACAATCCCCTTTTGTTCACCCAAACGCCTGCCTTCGAGTCCTTCGTCTTGTATCTTGTGACACTGATCTATTGATTTTCCACGTTATGATTGCATTGTACTTGTACTAGCTCATAAATGACTATTCCACACAGCATGCTATAGAAATTAAATTTGAATTATTTTTTATAGAGCTTTCACTTACCTACAATATCATCTATGCATCATTGATTTTGAAAACAGATGTAATAATGAGATTAGCAAGGGAGATGCAAGCATGATTCATTAATTGCCGTTTGTAGGCGCTTAATTATTTTCCTATCCTCTTTTCTCCACTTAGAAATAAGCTTCTCCGTTCTGTCTGTAAGCATAAGAAGGCATCGGTTTCACAAACAGAGATTAAGCTTACTCCTAGATTAAAACTCTTTCAACACAGATTAACTGAAAATCATGACATTTTCAGTCATGGCTTGAAATATGTCTATACACGCCATATTCCTCAGTTAACTAAGCCCACTTCCTGAAGGAGGATTAGAACTACTAAAAGAATAAATGAAGGCCAAGAAGGGAAATTTAACTTCAAATTAATGCAGTCTGTCATTGCAGATACATGGATTTCCTGGACTATTTCGTTGAAGACCAACAAGCATCGCCTGCCAGATAAGTACTTATTGACAGGAGTGAGGGATTTCCCTACTTAATTTAGTCAAGTTATTTTCATTTAGTTCATTTATAGCTATATTTCCTTCCTATTATATTTCTTTGTTCTTTCCTCACCACTTGCTTTCGTCACCCATGTGTTCCTCACATCATGTTTTTTGCCTCATGCAACTCACTTTCACCAAGGTCGTCTGACCCCCTGGCTCCAGGAGTCTGTATGAAGACCAAAGATAAAGGGCCTACTTCCCTCAGTGGGGGCAGACAGACGCAGACCGACGCTGAACCGGCCGTTTGTCTTAATGAACTGCTTCAGCTTAAGGAACCTGCCTCATCATTCAACTCTGAAAGAACCTGTGGTTTCACGAAGAAATCTATCAGGAGTAAATCCACTCAATAATTTTGATGAAACCATTTAGAGTTTTTGCATGTGCAGACAAAAAGTTGCTCCCTGCTGGTGCCCAGTCTGGCATTGCTGTCATGAAGGGGAAAGCCTATATCTCCTTCTCTCCAAGTACCAATCACTGTAAGCGTTTCACTGTGAAACTGGGGATTTAGGTGGTGTCAGTGAACCAACAATGTGCAAAGTAGTTCATAAATTCTGCAGGGCATTGTATGAACTGAAGGCCCATCACATCAAGTTCCCAAAATCCCAGGTGAAGCTAACTACAAATTACAAGTTTATGAATATGGGAACTTCCCAGGAGTGGCAGGCTGTTTGGGTCGATGCCATATTCCCACCAAGTGTCCTGCAACATCTCATGCTGAGGAGTACAGGAAATGCAAGAGCTATTTTTTTAATGTTCAGGGCAGTGGTTGGTGCAGCTATCTGAAAAGTTAGCTTCCATAACTGCTACTCCACTAACTCCAAAGTTTAATTCGATAACACCAAACCAAAAAAAATGTATTGGAAACTAACGATAACCGCTAACATGTTATACAAATTTAGCTTCCTAGAGCTGAAATTCTAACCCATTTAGTTATTTAGTTATGTAGGTCTGATGTGATTACCTGAGGACTTACCCAGCTGAGGATTATTGGATTCTCTAGAGTCTCTGGAATAAATCTCTGTTGATTTTTTTCTTTGTATGGTATTCTGTTTGTGAGATATAAGTGTTTGTGTTGGAGAGACCCTGTTTCACAACCGGCTCCTGCAGATATTTTGCCCTCAGTAAAGCCACTTGGGGACTACAAACATGGCGCAGGTTACCCAGAACTAGGAAGGAGGATCTCAACTATTTATTGGTCTATAGTTTTGTCAATCAAAACCTGGAAAATACAGCCATGGGCCTGTATCACAAAGCAGGATTTCTTGCTTAGCTGGATAACTTGTCGGATTTAAGGTAATCTGGGCTAACATTAACTAAACAAAGAAAAAGTACATTTAAATTTGGGTACCTTAAATCCAGCGATAAATCCAGCTTCATGATACAGTCTGCTTAGTTTAGGGTACCCCAGTTTAAATGGACTTTGTCTCTGTTTGAATCCCACCACTGCCAGATCTGAAATCCATTTTCAATTCAACCTGGAGTATTTTCATTTTCATGTTCCTCCTTTAGGTATTTAAGCTTGTGTTTTAAGTTCTAAAGCCAGCTTTTCATGCATGGTCTTATGTGTTTTTTTTTGTTCTCTGCTGACTGCAAATAGCGATGATTTCCCGCACAGCCGATGTGGAAGGTAGACAGTCCTGTATCTCTTTAGACCGGTTCATGTTACTACGTGGCACCAGCATAAATACAGTTTTTCCTCAGTCGCTTTGGTACGTTTCTCAAATCATCCTTATCGCTCGCAAAACACTAAGTGCATTGCGTGAAACAATGTGTACAAACAGCACCACATGATGGATTTCCTGCAAAAGCTTTCTCTAAATCCTTAGTTTATCTCTCAAAAGTAAATTTTTATGTTACTGAACAAAGATACATTTTGATATGCAGACACATTGAAATTGTACAGAAAATGTACAGTTATTGTAACGTTACTGTGTGAAATATATCTTCTGTACACTATAAAATGCATTGGGAATATTGTAATATGAAGCACTGCAGTAATGTAGGTATTACCGGACATTTGGCTGTACCCTTTGACCGGCCTTGGCCATTGTAAGACCATGACTGAGACATGGTCCACTATTGTCACCCTTATTCCAAGAACAGGAACGTGCCTCTGTTCTTGGTATCTTCTACCTCTTCCTCCGTTTTACCTCTCTACCCTTCCACCATGCAGCCTTACTCCTCTTCTTCTTACTGGCTGTTTAGCCTGTTCATTTCCTTGTTGTTCATCCATTGCCAAATTATACCATTGTGTTGTGCTCTGTCACTATACATTTGCCAACTGAAGGTTCATGAGAAGCACCTGTGAGCTATTTTAAAGATCTGACTGATCATTGGCTGATCTAAAACTTCAAATATTCTCTTTTATTGGTGAACATCTAGTAGATCTGTAATAGAGAGGCATGGAAAATATGCTTGACAACTGGTTCAATCATTTTGCATGTAATGACTTATACAGTGAACTAATGTCTAATGTTTTGGGTGGTAAGACTATTCAACAGAGTGCCAGCATAATACATTTTGAGCAGCATAACAATTGACAATGCAGGAATCAGCAGATGATTATACATACTGTAATAATTTACATGACTATGCCAAAGCATTTGCAACTTGACCAAATGAAGGAGACATTGCATTTATGATGTGTACAAATGACTTGATGATGTAGAGGTTGTAGAAGTAGTTCATCCATGACATGAGAAATTTGCCAAAGCAGCTCAGAAAACTGTAAAAGCACTTTTTAAAGAAGTTGTCAGATTTTTGTGTTTAAATGAAGGGTGATAGTTTCTCAGCACAGGAAACTGGTACAGGAAGATACTGGCAGTGTGAAACATACATACCCAAAGCAGGAGTGCTAAATCTCTCATCTGCACTGTCCCAGTGGTCACCATCTAGTATACCTTACAAAGGTTGCTGGTTCTCTGTTATAGTCATTTAACTGGTCAGAGTCTCCTTTCTTGAGGGGCCACCATAGTTTTAACCCTCTCCCTTCGTCACTGCAGTGTTCATTTACCAGGTTGTTTTCATATTTTTTTTCCATAGAACGAGACATCATTGTGAGGTAAGCTAATCATTGTGATAAAAGAATAAAGTAATGACGATAATAAAGAATCTTACCTGCTGTTTTGTCCTTTCCGTCTGCATCGTATATTCATTGTCCAGGCATTTTTTTATATACTCAGCTGCATATGTGTGTTTTTTGTCTTCTGTAATTGGATGTCTTGAAAGTATTTGCTTCAAATGGTGCTTTTTCATACTCACTAAAGTATTTTGATCTTGTTTTTTTTAATAGTCCTTCGATTGATTTCTTTGTTTTCACTCCTGCGATTCCACAAAATGATGGACTTCTTGTGATCCGTCCCAGCATTTATGAGCACCCTCAGGACCGTGCCTGGTCTCCACCCCTCACTCATGACCATTAACAGGGGTGGCTACATTTTCATTTTTAATTTAACCTAGTCAAGGCCTTCAAAGTCGAGTAACTAATCCCATATTAAGCTGTCTTTCAGAAAGATGAAAACGATTGGCTATTTTAGAAGAAATTATGCATTGTTTGCCATTGGCGCAATGTTGTCTTTCACATGTTCCATCTTCTATGCTTTGAGACACACACATATACACAGAGAGTGAAGCTTGGGGACTAAACACAAGATCACACCGTTTTTCCAGCCATGATGCATTATGGGGGGGGGTGTATATATGGTCTTTCAGAAGGGCCCAACAGAGGTGTAATTATCCTGCCTAAGCTCAAAGCAGTAACCTGCTGATCACAGGCACAGAGGTCTAACCTGCTGAGCAACACAGCACCTGCTCTTGGCCTTATTCAAACCCTGTTTGGGAAACCAGCCCAAGGTTTTCTGTTATTTGGCTGTCATTATAATCCTAATATTGATACACATTTAACACTGGCTAGATTCAGAGATACCAGGGGTAGAGGGCATGCTGTTCCTTGTCTTGTACCTATCAGTTTTTTACAAGCAGATGTTTATTACCGGTCAAAGTCTCAATTTCCTGAATACTACATAAATGGAAAGAATCAGACCAATGTTAGCAGGCTATGGTTTGCGCCCGAAGTCTATCTCAGATGGACAAAAGAAGAACTTGATGGAGAGATTTTTCTGAGGAGTGAAGGATAGGCAAGGGATTAATGAGCTGAATCAAGGGAGTAATCAAGCTGGCCATGACTGAAGACATTCATGAAGCAGAAACAGGTCATATTTAATCATGAATTTATTGGCTGTTATTTAAGCTCTAAAAGTTTGTTGGAGTAATTATTGTGTTGGCACTCCTTGACCTCTCCTACTCAAACTGACATTAAAAATGCTGCAGAACCGAAAAAGATAGACAAAGTGAGAACTTTCAGGACAAATCTAGACAATCGGGAGGTGTTGGAGACCACTTCTGGAGGAAGCGGACAGTTGAACATAAAACCAAGGGTAGAGTTTTGTGTGATGAGGCAATGGAGCCTTCTGGATCATTGGCGATACACAACGAGGGGAAGATGTACAAGCTGAAGAGGGCGCTGGTGGTGAGGAACACATTGGTTCGAGAATGCTTGGGTGAGATCCTGGGCACCTTCGTTCTCATGGTGAGTCCAGCAGAGACACCTGCACAAACTCGTATCCCGCACTCATCCAGAACTCTTTGAAAGCAAGGGCACCTGCTCATTGTTTTATATCCATGACTATAGTTTGATCTTCTCCGCGCGCTTGTGTGTTGTGTTCATCTCTGTCCATCTAACATTAAACTTCATTAATTGATGATTACGGAAAATAAAATACAGTAACCGCTTCAGCCTCCAACTGTTGACCCTGAGATCTCTTTGTCCATCTCTATTGACCATTTAGAAAAAGTAGCTCGATGTTCCAGAGACAGTATTTCCAATGCTGGCTTGAGAGACATTTTCCAAGCATTACATAATACTGGGTGTGACTTAAGCAGACTTTGGAAAGTAATTTAATTCCTGTAAAATGCACGTTATGCACTTACAGCACAAGTCTTACATCACTAGTCAGGAATGGCGCTGCAGTTTCAATATGAACTTACTGTTATGTGAGCATGAGTCTTACACTCGCACTCAGTGGGGGTTTTTATGGTCAGCCAGGGCAGAACAGTTTGTTATTCATCATTATTTGAAGGAATATGTTACCCGTGTGCACAGTGTGTGTCTTTTTGTGATGCTGGATCAGAAAATTAGTGAATATCATTAGTGAGATGTTTGTGTAACCAGACAGGCGTAGGTTATTTGGACCAACACTGCCGGCATGTGACATTTCACCCTAGATCGGTTACAACCTGACATCCTAAACATTCACTAGTATTCTTTGAACAAGGGCAACCCAGCAAAGATAACTTTTGATTTACGCCTCCGTTAGACTTGCCGTTACATTTCTGTGGTTAGGAGACACCTTTTGGTCAAATCTGGCAAAGACGTACTTTTTTAGATTTTTAATTTTTTTTGCTGGTGAATATTGACTCAGGCAGGTTAAGAACTTTCACTGAGAAGTGTCTTTCTGTTTCATTTCAGTAAGTGTTGTCGGGGGGGGGGGGGG
>JAABNY020000136.1:14075351-14087181 GCA_015164015.2 Brevimyrus niger
AGATAGATAGATAGATAGATAGATAGATAGATAGATAGATAGATAGATAGATAGATAGATAGATAGATAGATCAGAGCCCCTAGTAAAGGCTTACAAATTCAATGCTGATGCAGATAGCAACTATCTGCAGACACAATGAAACTGACCATGGTTCAGTCTGAGTCTTTTGCAAAGGTCGCAGTTTCACGAACGCTGCCCTCTCCCCTGCCTGCAGGGGCTCACCTGAACCCCGCAGTCTCTTTCAGCTTTTGTTTCCTGGGCCGGCTGCCCTGGAGGAAGCTGCTGCCCTTCAGCCTCTCGCAGGTGCTGGGCGCTTATCTGGCATCTGCCGTTGTTTTCATTATTTACTACGGTGAGGCTCACTAACGCACTGCTGATCTTGCACGCTGACGGCAACAGCGTTAGCTTTTCTATTTCTGTTCGAGATACAAAATCACGCTTCAGTAAGAATGTATATCATCATACAGTAGAATGTATATCATCATCAGATCCTTGTCGTACCTTTTCCTTATATTCTCCCTCTGGTGTGTTTAGATGGCATAATGGCGTACAGCGGGGGGGCGCTCACCGTCACTGGGCCCAATGAAACTGCATCCATCTTTGCAACCTACCCCTCAGACATTCTGTCTTTGTGGAGAAGTTTCTTTGACCAGGTGCGGCTGATAAACGTCTCCCAGATATCTGTGGTATAGACAGGGTTGTGTGGTATAGACAGGATTGATTAATGAGCACTGAGACGATTCCAGTGTGAATCGTCTGGTATGGTCATGCACACCTATTACTCTATCAGCAGAAAACTGTGAATTAAACAAAATTAAACCAAAAGAGAGGGAACTATCACCTTATTAAGGATTTCCATATCACCTTCCAGTACTGATAAGCAGGACCCGGAGAATGGGATCTCTTGAAAGGGATTTATTATCAAAAAGGGAGCACAGTGGGTTACCTCCAGGCTCGATGATTTGAATTTACAAAAGTTCTCTTCTGGTATTCTGGCTTCCTTCCAGGTTAAATGTACAGCATTATGCAAAGGTCTTAGGCAGCCGAAAAAATTATGTTTAAATGATCTTCTTCTTGGTGTCAAACTATCATATTGCAGTCTCTCAATGTGTCAGCTTAGCCAAACCTCTCCTAAAGTTACCCCAGTATTTGCAGCAAGCATCCAATACACCCATGCAATTTTTTTTGGACCGGAGCATTTGGCTAATCAACACCATAATGTGTTATATAACTAATTAAGTTAATTAAGTGAGCTGGTGGTGAAATTTAACAAATACATGGAATGGCTGCTCATAGATGTATGATTCTGAGTGTGAGGGTGTGTCCTGTGATACGCTGGCATGCGGGTGCAGAGCTTTCTCTGTCCTAAGCTGACCTTGGATTGGCTCCTGCGTCACTGTGACCCTGAGCATAGTAATTGGCTATGAACAACGGAATGATAAACAGATGGATGTCATTCAAACATTCATGTTAGTGGGCCAGCTGTAGCGCACATGAGATGCCCGTTTAGAAATCGGTTACTTTGCATAAAGGAGACCCATCTTCTGCTCTGCACATCAAAATGCTGCCGGCCGTTTGGCCGTATATTTTAAACAGGCTGCTGAATATAATGCACAACCTGATCTCCCAGAGGAAATGTAAATGAGTTACGTTATGCAGAGTTAAACGTGCGTTAGTTATGTTTACTGGGGGAGAGCATGAACATCTTCAGCCGATCTACTGGGGGGCAGGATTAGGATGCTATGCTCGTGCCCGGAAGGTTACCAGTTCGTATCCCGGGGTCCCAGTGATTTAGCTATCAATTGCTCCAGAGTCTATTTAACTTTGCTTTATAACCAATAAGCAAACAAACAAATACATAAATAAGCAAACAAACTAATAAAAAATGACTTTGAATAAAAGCAGTGGCTAAAGGACTATAAATGTCAACTGTCATAAATGAAACTATTATAAAATGACTTTCCAAGTTTATGTAATATTCGGTCATGTAAAACATAACAGCAAAAGTGTGAATATTTATGTTACTGAAGCAGATACATATTATTATTTCTGCATAACTCCATACCCAGTCTCTATTTATATAATGCATCCATCACTGTTTCAGCCTCTCATTCAGATGAGGGTCACGGTGAACCAATCCCGGGAAGCACAGGGCAAGACAAATATGTCACACACTATACCAGCGTTTCCCAATCCGGTCCTCGGGGACCCAACAGACAGTCCACGTTTTTGCTCCCTCCGAGCTCCTGCTAGGGTATGGAGCAGGGGGGGAGCAAAAACGTGGACTGTCTGCGGATTAATGCCAGAAACTCATGATGCATAGTGAGATCATACAAACGCCACAGACACACACACAATGCGGGAGCAGGTTTCAAACTCCCCTTCCTGGAAATGATATTACCAACAGAGCTACTATTAAAACGATTATGCAATCATGCAAGTGAGGCGGCGTAATGTGAGTCCTAACAGATATCGTGCCGCATGCAGGTGGTCGGCACGGCGATGCTGTTGCTATGCATACTGCCCCTGGACGACAAGCGAAACAGCCCGGCGCCTGATGCGCTGCTGCCCCCCATTGTGGCCACCGTGGTCCTGGGCATCTCCGTCTCCATGTCCTCCAACTGTGGGGGGGCCATTAACCCTGCCAGGGACCTGGGGCCCCGGCTCTTCACGCTGACGGCCGGCTGGGGCACCGAAGTCTTCACGTGAGTGTTCCACCTCCCGTTCCTCTCTTGAAACACGTTTTCTAATATTTGTTCTCTTCGCTACACCTTAATTTTCTGAACCTTTTAGTTTAGTTAAGAACAAATCATTCCCAGCGAGTGTCAATCTTGAGTCAATATCAAATCAAAGGTCTGTTGCAAGCATTACATAAAATCAATATTAATCATAATGTAATATAAAATTGATTCATTTATTTTTGGAGGTAGCAGAAAAGTTGAGGACAGTATAAGGAAGTATATAAGGTTAAATATTTTAAAATACAGCTCTGAAAAAAAAATTCACTTTCATTGATTTCTCAATTCACGGGTATGCCTCTGTGTAAAATATATTTTTGCAAAAAAAGGTCACTTGAGGACATCCTCCAATTTATGAGGCCCTGTTAGATAAGTTGACAGTCTTCTTTGGCATGAGAAAGCTGCTTCTGCCCTCTGCCAGGCTGTTTTTTTTTTGCCATTTCCAGTGTCTCCTACTTCAACCCGTTCTTGCGTTACTGCCGTCTTAGAAACCTGGAGCCTGGATGCAGCCTGCCGCTCAGTGTAGCCTTCAGAACCAGAATTAATCCAGCATTTTAGTACAGATTTTTAAAACGTCGAGAGTGGGTTCTGTTTTTACCAGAGCTGTACATTAATTTAAAAGAAGTACCTTCGGCAATTCTTCCGTATTATAACTGGGAAGTACAACCCTATGATGAGTGATTGAAAAAATTAGTGATACATTGTCTCAGGTACTCTTACATTGTAAATTCCTACCTCTGTCTTTGCTTCTTCGCCAACATGAATGGGAGAATTTTCTTCAGAACACTTCCTGCATTTGGTTCACAGGTGCTTTAATTACTGGTTCTGGGTTCCCTTGGTGGCGCCGATGCTGGGCGGCACAGTGGGATCCACCATGTATCTGATCTTCATCCAGTGGCACCTTCCTGACCCCGACCTGGAACCGGATATGAACCCGGCTGGCATTCCAGCCACCAAATACCCAGAAAAACAGCTGGCACCTATGGAGGAGAAACCGGCAAAGGAGAAGGAGGACTTCTTCTGATGGAAGAAATGGGTTGACGCTGAAGATGTTGAACATGGTGACACCGTCTGGGGCTGTTAATGCAGAGCACTGGATCTGATGAGATCAGAGCTAAGCTGGCCAAACGTTCTACTTCACAATTTAAACCCAAATGCTCATTTTAGTAAAACTACCCTTAAAATATTTTATTTATATACTGAAATATTTCAACATTTTATACAGAAGCAACGAAACTCCTACTTGTATAAATGGCCTTTAAAGTCCTAAAAAATCTATACTGCTGCCCATTCAGATTCTCGCCGCATTCGACTTGGAACATATATTACTAATGTTGTTGATGCATCTTTCTATTTATTTATTTGTTTTTCAATGTCTGACCTAAGCCTTCAATGTCTAAAATTTTTCACTGGTGGCTTTTGGATGTATCTGATGGCGTTCATCTGTATTGAATGTAGAAGCGGACAATTCACCTTGGATGGGGACTATAACGTCATCGACATAAACCTACATACACAATCTACATAAATGTAAATGTATTGAACAAGAATTGCTCTGTACTTCGTAATACTGAACCCCTGTTCTAGAGTGTATGTGATATGTATACTAAATCATGTGTTAATGTCAGATATTACAGAGTGTTTCACTGAGACAGAAACTGTTTGATTAAATCTACCTTGAGTGGTTCTTTCTTCCGTGGAAACATGAAATGTCCCCTGTGGCTGTAAGAGGCGTACGTCATACTTTATGAGGAGAGTTGCCGTGACGCCAGCGGGCTGGGCAGGCACCCAGCGTCAGTGCGATCAAGGGGGGACTCACACTGCGCTGCTTCACTTGCATAATCATTTTTGTATAAATAATTTATGTTGAAGCATGAAGTTTTTGTGCTTGTTTACTGTTTATGTCAACAACCCTTGCAATAAATCCTTGTTATTTGGCGTAAGGACACATTCAATTGTCCAATAAATATCTAAAATGATTGAACAATAAAATTATTTGTATATATCCATCGTCCAACTGCTTAGCCTGCATAGGCACACGAGGAGATCAGGAGTCCATACCATGTAATATAAGGCACAAGACAAGCTCACGCCCAGGCCGGGATGCCAGTCCAACACAGGCCAGGATGCCAGTACAACACAGGCCGGGATGCCAGTCCAACACAGACCGGGATGCCAGTCCAACACAGGCTGGGATGCCAGTCCAACACAGGCTAGGATGCCAGTCCAACACAGGCCGGGATGCCAGTCCAACACAGGTCACACACACACTCACACACTACACTCAATTTAGAGATGTGAATTAGCCTAAGTGAGAAAACCCACATCATATTCTAATCTACACACACAGACCTCATTTAAAATTCAAGTCTGAGGCAATAGTGCGAATCATTTCAGATACATAATAAATATGAAGTATTCTATAAGCTAACTGAATGGGACCAAAGAACACGTAAAAACAAAACAATCAATTAAAAAGTCACAATCACACCCCAGGCATGTAGAGTAAAATTACAGGTTTGAACCTCCTCTGAAACTTGTTTGGTTGCATCTGATAAACATAATGACTGCCAACTAACTTTCTTTGCCAATTCTCACAGCTTTGAAGTGTCGGTATCAGCAAGCTTGAGTGAGACCATTAATTTGCATTGTGCCATGAGCAATATGGGGTCAAAAGTGGACTGTCCCAAAAAGAGGGGAACTACAACAAGAAAAATCAGTGACTTCTTGGGTACAAGTCCAAATACAAACAAGAATATAACTACTTTTATGTAGATTGTCAATGTTCAAATGAATTATAGGTGAACCCGCTGCATCATAACTTTCCCCATTGTGGTTTTGATAGACAAGATTAGATTCAACTTTATTGTCATTACACATGTACAAGTACAAGGCAACGAAATGCAGTTTATGTCTAACCAGGAGTGCAATAAGCAGTAAGTGCAGGATAAAGGTATAAGTTTAAGTCTTAAATGGGATATGTACAGGGAGAAAGTAAGAGTAATATTTACAGATGGATATACTGTGAGCATAATACACAGATTGCTAGTGAATATAAAATCAGACTATAATCAAGTCCCTGCATCAATAGAAGAAATTAAGTGGGATTTTTTTTTGTAGTTTCTGCGAGTTTTGCAAAAGCCACGGACAACAAGCAAAAAGTTTAAAAAATTAGAGAACAAGAGATGTTTTTGTAATTTAGAAAGTCACAGCTTGTTTGAATCCTAAGTTATTCTAGTCTTTCATCAGTGTACTTCGCATCAGAACCTCCTTCAGCAGCATGCGGTTCCCTCCCTATGAGCATCACCCAGTCAATCAGTCATTTTTATACAAAACACTGCCCCTTACCACACTGCCAAATGGGCAAAGCAACTCCTCAAAGTGAGAACATCAAGGTGATGAAATGAGCTCGGAGTCCTGAGTCCGGAATCCAATCAAGAATCTCTGGAAGGTAACTGGCAACAAAATTATGGCAAACAAACCTAATACAGTTACCAAACTGTGAAAGAAACTGGAAGATGAGGGGAACAAAATCAAATCAGAGCAGTGTGAGAAACTGGGATCACAAAAATCCAATTCATTTGTAGGCTTCTTCTGCAAAAAAAAGTTTCAAATGTCATTTAAACCATTAATTTTGTGATATGGCATAGCTTTCACTGATGCAATATGATTAAAATAAATCTATTCACGTTAGAATAATGTTGAACATGAATAAGCTGTGATTTTGTATATTATAAAAAATTGCCACTGCGTGTATAGTGCTGGTTTGGAGGAGTCCCTGCAGTGTGGTTACCACAGTCTCACGTGACGCCTCACGGTGACCTTTGTACCCTGCGTTTCCCGTATCTGTGTGTCCCGTTTTAGTGCCGTAGCCTGTACTAAAATCCGAGACACTTTGCTTCCCTGCACCCCTAACCCCCACGATGTGGAAGGGCTGACTGTATATCCATTTTAATATAAGCAGAAAATATATATCAGGCCTATCGTTATGGTTGCTAGACCCTGTGAAATGTATTTCTGCCCGTAATGGCCTGACCTAAGCCTAATGACCCAGTATTGTCAGGCTCAGATGCCCCAGGTTGTCAGCCCAACCTCCTCCTGTTTCCTGGGAGGGTTGGTCTCACCTGAGCCTCATGTCACATGATCAGGCTGAGTTGCATATTGTGTTCCCTCCGCCTTTCTTTGTGAGGCCTTGCATGCTTTGTGACAGGTCCTTTGACCAAATCTTATGGTTTCTCTCTTTTCCCTTCTCCTCTCTCCCTGTTCTGCTCCTTCTATATTTCTTTATTGATTTTCCCAGTTGAATACTCAGGAAACCTTCAGGTCCCTGCACTCATTCCCGCTGTTGGTAAGTGCTCTATTCTGTCACCGGTGAGCCCTGTAATGAATGATGATTTCCCACAGTTTTGTATAGGTTCGGCATAAGTGCCCATTGAGCCCGGCACCCATTTTATCAGATGTAGCTGTTATTGATGGTCACGTCATATTTTTATCTTTATTACACTGGCAATAAATGACATTATCAATGAAAAAATGCCTTCCTGACTATTTTTGTGGCACGGGGACCTCATCTTCGTCTCCTTATAATGCCTAGTCAATCATTCCAATTACCAGCGACCTTCAGTATGTTTTTTATTAGCATTACATAAAGGTTTTCAAGTGTATAAAGAATCGTACGGTAGAATAAATGCCTACCTGCGCCATAAAATGGAGGAACTGGTGCAGACTGATCACAAAAGCAGGGAAAGTATTTTCAAAAACGTTTCATTTTCTGTATTCGATAGATGAGATTTGCACAATGTCCCATCCCCTCCTATCCCTGTGTGTCCCTGTCCCTGTTAACTGGGTAGAGTTGGGATTCCTCCGTCACACTCTCTGAGGCTGTTCCGAGATGAGGAGCTATGTTGCAGTGACTCTGTTTTGCCACAAGAACAACATTATGAACCACAGCTCTTTCCCCACGGAACCTCAATGCAACCGGTTCTTCTAATACAAATTGAATTTGCTGGTATGTATAACTGGAGGAGTCCAGAGGGTAATGATGGGGGTCTCAGATATCTGTGCCTGTCCCTGTTAAGGTGGGGTCCTTTTTTTTGAATGGGTCTTGAGTCCAAACTAGGACTTACCGTACTGTGCAAAAGTCTTAGGCAGTTAAAGAAAATGTTTCGGGCTATTTAACTGGGCAGTGAGTGCACAGTTGTTCAAAAAAAAAAAGGAGCACAATTTAGAACATATGCAAATTAACAGTAACAATGGAGAATAATTTCATCTGTTCTCTAGAGTTACTGATCTTGTTGGGTGGTTAGAAGAACACCGCTTCAGTTACCAAACATCTCCTCAGGGACACCCCAGTCCTCTATTCATCCATTATCTGCTGCGTATCTGGGGTCAGGTCACCGGGGCAGCAGTCTAAGCAGGGATGCCCAGACCTCCCTCTCCCCAGCCACCTCCTCCAGCTCCTCCGGGGGAATACCAAGGTGTTTCCAAGCCAGATATAGAAACGTGACTGGGTGACTCATGTCCTGGGTTTGCCCCAGTCTTTCCGGTCGGACGTGCCCGAAACACCTCCCCAGGAAAGCATCCAGAAGGCATCCTACACAGATGCCTGAACCACCTCGACTGGCTACTTGTGATGCGGTGGAACCGCGGCTCTACTTCGTTCGAGCTCCTCATCCAATCTCTAAGGCGGAGTCCAGACACCCTGCAATCAAACCCATTTCTGCCTCTTGTATGCACAATCTCACTCTTTCGGTCACTACCCAAAGCTGGTGAGGGGTAGGGACATAGATAGACTGAGAGACATAGATAGACTTTGCCTTCTGGCTCAGCTCTTGCTCCACCACGACAAGATATTTAAACTCCTCCACTTGAGACAGCAACTGATCCACCACCAGGAGAGGGCAATCCCCCTTCTATCCCAATGAGAACCATGACCTCAGACCTGGAGGTGCTGATCCTCATCCCAGCCACTTCACACTCAGTCGCAATCTGCCCCAGTGCATGCTGCAGGTCATGGCCCAGCGACACCATCAGGACCACATCATCTGCAAAAAGCAGATACCGCTGCTCCGCTCCTTCGCTATGCCTAGAAATTCTGTCCACAAAAGTTATGAGTGGAATCAGTGACAAAAGGCCGTCCTGGCAGAGTGCAACACCCACTGGGAACAAGTCTGACTTACTGCTGGCAATGTGAACCAAGATCTCACTCCTTTTATCCGGAGACATTATGGCCTGCAACAACAGACACCAAACCCTTAAAGAACCCCTCACAGGATCCCCCAAGGGACATGTTCATATGCCTTTTCCAAGTCCACAAAACACATGCAGACTGGTTGGTTAAACTCCCATGAACCCTCCAGTATCCTCATGAGGGTGAAGAGCTGGTCCAGGGCTCCACAACCAGGACAGAATCTATATTGATCCTCCTGAACCTGAGGTTTGACCACAGGCCCTCCCCTCCAGTACTCCGGCATAGACCTTCCCAGGGAGGTTGAGGAGTGTGATCCCCCTGAAGTTGTGACACATCCTCCAGTCCCCTTTCTTAAACACCACCCCGGTCTGCCAATCCAAAGGCACTGTCCCCAAACCTCCATGCAATGTAGAAGGGGCAGGTCAGCCAAGACAGCCTAACATCATCAAGAGCTTTCAGGAACTCATGGGGAATAAACTACTTCAGTGATCTCTGCCCTAGAGCTAGGTAAGCCCCCTTCTGAGTCTTCCAGCTCTACTTCCTCCAAGGAAGGCATATCAGTGAGATTCAGTACACCTTTGAAATATCCCTTCCACCTCCCACCTATATCCCCATTTGAGGTCAACAGTTCTCCATCCCAGCCGTAAACAGCTTCTGCCCCTTAGTTGCCTGACGGTTTGCCGGAATGTTTTCAAGGGCAACCGAAAGTCATTCTCCATGGCGTCACCAGACTCCTCCCACCCCAAAGCATCTGCTTCAGCAACTGGCGAAGCCGCATTCCGCTTAGCCTGCGGATACCTGCAGATACCTGTCAGCTGCTTCAGCGACTGGCGAAGCCGCATTTCCGCTTAGCCTGCGGATACCTGCAGATACCTGTCAGCTGCTTCAGCAACTGGCGAAGCCGCATTTCCGCTTAGCCTGCGGATACCTGCAGATACCTGTCAGCTGCTTCAGGAGTCCCATCAGACAACCAAGCTTGGAACACCTCCTTCAACCTGACAGTTCTCTTTACCGCCGGTGTCCTCCATCAGGATCGGGGATTGCCGCCATGACAACCTTACAGCCACAGCTCCGCAGTCACTTCAGCAGTGGAGTCCCGGAACGTTGCCCATTCAGGCTCAATATTCCCTGATACCCTTGAGATGCAAGAAAAGGCCTGTTGGAGGCGCAAGTTGAAGATATCCAAGACAGGGACCTCTGGAAGATGCTCCAGCACACCCTTATGTTTGGGTCGGCCGGGTTTATCTTCCTTCGCCATCCGACTCACCTCACCACCAGGTGGTAATCAGTTGATAGCTCAGCTCCTCTCTATACCTGAGTGTCCAAAACATCTGACAATACAATTATAGAATCGATTGTCAAATTGCAGCCTACGGTGCTCTGGTGTCAGGTGCATTTATGAAAACCCCTTTGTTTGAACGTTGTGTTCATTGTGGACAAACTGTGGTTAGCACAGAAGTCCAATAACATCTTGTCGCACGGCTCACTCATAATTCAACTTTAATATTTTACCGAAAATATCGTATTCACAACCCAGTCCGCTAGGATCCCCAGACAGTCCACATTTTTGCTTCTTCTCAGCTCCCAGTGCACCTGAACCACAACACTTAAAGCCTGATACAGGGAGCAAAAATGTGGACATGTGGACTGTCTGGTAGTCCCTGAGGACTGGGCTGAGAGACATTGGTTTTAGGCTGTGCATTGGATAGTTTTCAGTCACTTTAAGTCAGCTTGAGATGTGAGGTCTGGAGAGTTCCCCTACATCACATTATACACATGGGAGGCCAATGCAGAGGTTGTCAGTGCTGATCTGTATCAGTGTTACATGCAATATTCGATGCCATTATTAGATGTCTGATCTAACTCATATTTTTACATACTTGTTGCAGGTTGACTTTCTGTTATATATTATTGATTCAAGCATTTTATGTCCCTGTGACCCTCATCAAGTAAGCATGGTGGAAGATGGATGAAAATTCTTAATGTAGCGTAAAGTTCTTATTGAATTATTAATTGTCCCTCCTCTGAATCGTAACTCGTCCTGTGATCTCCCCATCTTGTTCCGAGCTGCTGCTGCTTTCCGTTATCCTTTGGGGTCCGTTCCAGCAGCTCCGCACTGAGCATTATTATCTCAGTCTGACATTAGACTCGGACAAAGCTGAACCAGAAAATAAATTAGCCACGGATGTTGTCGGACAAAGGTACAATATGAGCAGCCTTCAAACCCTAACAAAGGGCGGCCAAGACGGGGACTTGCATGAAAACTGGAATTAGTAACGTCAGGACCTAAGGCAGAATAAATGTCACAGGCAGAGATGTGGGGGGGATGATGGAAAAGCTTGTCGACCGTGCCCATGGAAGACAACACCAGGCTTGTTTGTTTTCAGGATGGACACCTTTATTAAGAAATTAAATTAAATTAAAAACATTGTTCCGAATGGGTTACGTTTACTGGGTGACAGTAGCTCATTTGGGGAGGGAGGGTCCGCAAATGCTTCCCCCCCCCCCATAAATCCCCATCGAACTTACAAGGTGGACACCTAGATACTGAATACATGAATATAGTGAACCATTTAAAAACCATGTTAAACAGCAGAAGTTTATTTGTTAATAATTGCAGTTTTTAAGAGAAAGTTATTTAAATTTTTAAAATAGCAATATGTTATGATAAAACGATCAAAGTGGTGATGATTGTTTCATATCGTTCATTTCCACACCCCAGCTTCGTTTGTGTGGTTCTCCCCATGTCATCGTGAGGTTTCCTAAAGGTTCTCCCATTTCCCCCTATAGACTGAAAAACATGCTGAACATGCAGTTGCATCATCGTCTGTAAGTATGAAAGGTGTGTGCCCTGCGACAGATTGGCACCCCGTCTGTAAGTATGAAAGGTGTGTGCCCTGC
>JAABNY020000136.1:14181863-14201538 GCA_015164015.2 Brevimyrus niger
GATCAAAACAAACTGCCAGCATTGCTTACTATGTACTTTTATTATGTTTCTGCAAGTGTTCCAAACTGCATTTTGCAGTGTCTATACTTTGATGTCAAATTCCAAACTTAACAAGAATCTGACATATTTACAATGTACATTAAAATAAAGATGTGTGTAATGGCAAAACAAATATATAAGAAATAATTTATTTGCCATGAATTAAGTTTATGATATTTGAAAAAATTTGTGATCATGCCCCAGTCAGTGAAAGTGTGTTTCCTACCCCTAGACCCCAGAGGGTTAAAGGTCCAACAGTGAAATAACTCTACTGACACTGAGCTTTGAACCCTTTGAACCATCTGATGAAAGTCTCACCCACCAAACACACTGAGCCACACATCTCCCCCCATGAACATACATGTGGAACTTTGTGGTCAGCAAACCCCACAGTGCCCCCCCTCCAGGCGCAGTGCTGACCTTGCCGTGCTTCTTCTTCATGTGCGAGGTATAAGCTTCCCTTTCCGCGTAGTGCGTCTGACATTGACGGCAGCTCCACTCAGAGGTCGCCGCTCCGGGGGGGCCTGGGGGCCCTGCCTCGGGGGTGCCGGGGGCCTCGTCCTGCTCCTCCCCGTCGGCCTCCTCATCCCCCTCCTGCTCCTCCCGGTCGCCGGGCCAGTCCTCTCCATCCGAGCTTTCCATTTTGGTGGAGGACTTTGATTTGGGGGTTGATGAGGTAGGTGGGGGACGAGGTGCGGGCGTGGAAGTGGAGGCCGGGACTTCCTGTTTCACCGACGCCCCCCTGTGGGCCATCTGGGAGCAGCAACGTAAGAATCATGAGATAAAAGTTATAGTTTTAGTTTTGCATCCATATTGTTCGGTGCCTTGTGACAAGCCTGTGAAAGGCCCTTTATGAATAAATTTTACTTACTTACCTCTGAACTGTTAAAAACAAACAAAAATGTTTCAGGCTTTTTCACATTTGCTATTTTACTGCATGGTTTATGCAACTGAGTTGGGCAACAACTTTATTCAAAATACTAATTCTAAGTATTAGCTGGTAATTCAATTTCAATCGAACAAGCAGGTATAGAAAATGGGTAGATAGATGATTGTTAACAGTATAATATTTAAATAATGGAACAATCAGGATACAATGTTAATATCATGATGTGTCATGACGCATCAATGTGACACTGGTATTGGGATGAGTATTCTATCATGAGCTACCTGGCAATTCCTAGCAGTAGTGTACATCTGCGATGCAACTCGCATTAAATCTCTATGCACTGGAGAAGGGTACCATATAAATTGAAATAATCTCACCTGACTCTTACACACCTCTACAGTAACTATGTAACTATGTAACTATGAGAAGTCACCTGATGTGTGCCTTTGGGGTCCATTTAACCCCAGAGCAGGTGTGACAGTTAATTAAGCTAATTGGCTTTGATTGAAATACAGTACCTTGATGTGCTCCATCATGGAACCTTTCTGAGCATAGAGTTTGGTGCAGTCAGGACACTTGAAGACGTGCACCTTCTGTTTGGCCAGGTGAGTATCGAAATGGACGTAGAGTAGAGGCTTCTGGGTGAACACCGTGTCACACATCACGCACTTGTAAATCATCCTGCGAAAGCAGACAGAGGAGTGACTCAGGGGGGAGCTTGGTTTGAGCCTCAGAGAAGGTGGGGGGGGGGGGTAAAATCCGAAAGAAGGGATCTTACTTGGCAGGTGCAGAGCCCAGTGTAGGATGCTGAGTGCTTATGTGAGCCTGGGCCATGGGGCCTGATTTGAAAGCCATGGGGCAGCTGGGGCATTTGTGGAAGACCTCGCAGTGGGCAGTCTGGATGTGTGACTTGATGGAGTTGAGGCCGCCGAACACCACCTGGCAGCTGGAACACCTGGACGCCATGCAGATTTGGGTCAGTGGACGGTCAGTGCCAGCAACCGCCAGCAGGTGGCGACAATGAGCAACCCACCTGTAACCGATGCGACGGGAGAAGTGCAGGCAGGCCTCGTCCAGGTGCGTCTGGAAGCTGGCGGGCCGCGCCACACCCCCACACTCAGGGCAGACGTGGGGGGCGCGGTGCTTGTGGACACGCTGGTGGGCGGCGGCGCTGCAGGCATTGGGCAGCATCATGGGGGGCGAGCACAGCATGCAGGACTGTCGGGGCAGCAGAGAAAGGCGGGCAGGAGACGCTCAGTGAGCCACTGTCACGCGCACCTTTGTCAAAAGGCGGGAGGACTCCCCTCCCCCGCACTCACAGTGTCAGACTCAGCCTTGACCTCCTGGAAGTGGGCCACCAGCTCGGCTTTGCTCCCCAGCTGGGCCCGGCACTCGGGACACTTGAAGTTGTGGTACTGCAGCTCCTCGCCCTTCTTGCAGGGGAGGGGCAGCAGGACCTGGGGGCTGTCGGCAGCGCGCCGGAGGCGGGCGGGCGTGGCCTGGCCCGCTGGCTCCTCCTTCGAAGAGCCGGAGGCCATGGAGGACAGAGCTGTAGGGACAGGGGCCAATGAGGGAGAAGAGAGAGGGGAGGAGAGCATGCCTGGGGAGGGCAGGAGGAACAGCCACAGACAGAGCAACAGACAGGATTGAGTATCAGTTCTACCCATCAAAAAACAGAAAGTAGCAAGTTACAATTCTGGGCCATTAGGAGGCAGAGAGCTTGCCAGTCCATCACAAGGCAAATGCACATACTTCCATAAACTCTGGGCTATTTAGAGATGCCAATTAGTCCCACTTTTGAGAAAGCAGGCTCAGGCAGTCCTGTCAAGGGTCCAACGGTAACACACTGGCTTCCCTGAGATCTGAGCCAGCAACCTTCCAATCACAGGCACAGTGTCCCAAGCCGCCGAATGACACACAACACAAACCCCAAAACGTGGAGGCGAGAGGCAACAGTGCTTCACATCGAGTCACCACAGGTGCTTTCCCACCGAAGTTCAGGAACCTAGTTCCTGGTTTCCGAGTTCCGTCTCACCCGAAAACTTTGGCACCTCCGGGCCACTTTCATTTGTCACTTTCCAACCACACAAGAGGAACCGTGACGTTTATGCTAAATAAGAAAGGGAGATGCAAAAAGATTCTAGGTTAAACAGGCACACAGCAATATTAGACAAAAAGTATATTATCGATTGAATTTTCCAATGCAGAAATAAAGAGATGCAAGAAAAACGGTATTCATTGATGCATTTAATATAACTGAGATACGAAAATAATTCCATCAGCTCAATACTTTACATTTTTTTCCTCCTCACACTTCTGTGCAACTTCCAGTGCTAGTGCGTGTGGCCAACCAATCAGCTAGTTTATCACTAAAAGGCCCATCCCAACAGTTTGAGGTCATACAAAAAGTACCTAGTTCAGAGTAGGAACTAATAAAAGGTTCTGGAACTACAACTGGACTCAGTTATAGTGAGAATACGACAGAAATTCCTGGTTCCTAGAAAGTAAGTTCCTGTGGTGGAAAAGCACCTCATGGCATCCCTACAATTTTACTGCCATTTCATTTGCTCCCGTCACATTTTGGGAGACAAACAGACAATAAACAGCAAACAGGGAGACTCACCAACTGGTGTGGTATCCTGTTGGCCAATCATCTGCTCCACAGAGATAGGCCGCATGACTAGGTGGGAGCACTGCATGACCAAGCCCCGCTCCTTATGCTCTCGCGCATGCAACAGCAGGCTGCACTTGTTGAAGAAGGCCAGCCGCTTGGCGCAGTGGTTGCAGGTGACCTCAATGCGCAGTGAGCGCCGGTCGTAGTGGCGTGCCAGGCTGCGCTCCAGGGCGAAGGCATCGCCGCATTCCAGGCAGCGATAGCCATTGGCGGGCAACGGGAGGCTCCACTCCGGAGGCAGGGGCATGGAGAGGTCCGGCCGATAGCTGGGCAAGAGATTCTTGCTGTTGAGGATCTTATTGAAGGCTTCCACCAGGCTGGACTGGCTACGTGAAATTACAGCGCCCGTGCTGTTAACAATCGAGGCGGGCTTGGAGATCTGGCCAGTCAGGGCGGCAGCCGTGCCACCGTTGACCGTTTTCTGCGCCATGGTGCGTATGCAGATCCCGCTGGTTCCCGGACTGGATTTAGAAGAGGCGGTGGCTGTGGATGACGGTAACACAGAGGGGAGAGTGGCGACCTTCGTGATGCTGACAGCGGTGCTGGAGACTTTTGTCTTCTCGGAAGCTGTGGCGGCCATCTTGTTCTGGACTTTGCTCGCGGCCACCAGCATGGCGGTGCTGGCTTCCTGAAGGACGGACACGGGCAAAATGGCGCCTTTGCTGTTCTGCTGCTGCGAAGCAGGCTCTCGAACAGAGGAAGCGGTGTTGGCCTTCCTGGGCCTACTGGCATCTTTACGCCCCCCAGGCTGAGCTTTGGAGTCACCAGCCTTGGCGCTCGCAGAACCCACTCCTTTGGGGGCGACCCTGGTTACTGTCCTAGTGATTCCCCCTGTGGAGGTCTTTACGGTCTTGATACGTACTTTCAGGGGCCTGGAGGCAGTCCCAGTCGTGCCCTTAGAGGCGACAGCTGTGTTAGTAACGAGGATTGTTGAAGATTTGTCTCCATCATCCACATCCATCTTCTCATCCTTCTTTCTCTCTCCCGGAGCTGAATCAGGAACCACGGGACTAGAGCCATCTAGAACGCTCACCATTTTGTCCCTCACCTCTTCTTCCTTGCTGCCATTTATCTCCACCGTCTCGCCAGCTTTCTGGAGGGCAGAAGACGGGACAGAGGCCGCAGCAACAGCCGAGCTTCTACTGGAGACTCCATCTCCAGCGTCTTTGGGGAGTCCCGAGTAAGGCGTCTCTGGCTCAGGGCTCTCCGGGGAGTCTCGCTCGTCGATGACATGCATCGTCGACTTCTGTTCCTCCTTAGAGTTCACGCTGGCGGCTGTGGGTAGTGTGGAAAGCCAACTCTGGGAACCAGCGGACGGCGGGGGTGAACTTGGCCCTTGGCCAATACCTCCAGTCTTGATATAAGTAGATGTAGTGGCATTAGTATGAGAGGAATTGGTGCTAAGACCCTCAGCAGGTGACCTGTGGCAGCGAGGGAACTTTGCAGGAGTGCATGCTGGGGAATCCGGACTCTCTTGAATTACCAACGGACTTCCCAAATCTGGTTCGGAATCGACATCGTCTAATTCCAAATGAGGGAAGCCTCTTCTTTGGGGGCCATTAAATAATTGAGCGGTGGACTGTGAAGGAGAATGTGTCCCAGAGGCCATGCCTTCGTGCAGGCCGGAGTGAGGGAGATGGGGGCCCACGTTGGGAGCAGAGGAACTGGGGTGCACGGGTATGGGCGGGGGAAAGAAAGACGATGGCATCCCCACCGACACTCCGGGAACAAGGGAGGCCGCAGCATCACAGGGGCCAGCGGCCTTGGACCTATCGGTTCCCTCTGTCACCGTTTCATGCTGCTGCAGGTGAAGTTGCTGCTGCTGTAGCAGAAGCATTTTGCGGACCTTCCCCATGGGATCCCCTGGACCCTGAGCCACGAGGGGTTTCAGTCTGTTGAAGAGATTACCGCTTTGTTTGGTACCAAAGGCTGACCCTAAATCGACGCCGTTTCCGCCGCTCTCGTTACCTCCTTTGGGGGAACAGGGAGCCCAGAGTTCTCCATTCGACTGGCCCTGGGTCTGATTCAGCGCAGCATCCATGGAACTGGCAGCAGCCTCAAATCCATTGTGAACGAGCGGTTCAGGTGACACCAAACCTGGCATTCTAGGTCCCACTACGACTCCTCCACTGACTCCCCCCATCACCTCTGCACCAACCCCCACCCCGTCTTTATCAAGGTCTGCGTCGGCCTCCTCAAAGTTCTCTGGGCGAACTCTGTTCTTCACAATGACGCTGACAACAGAGGGGTCACCTTGCGAGGGATGACCTTGCGGGTGATGGTGGTGGTCTGGAGAACTTCCAGGTCTGGCCAACGAGCCTCCGCTTCCACCAACCCCGGTTCCATTTCCACCCGACTTCCCTGCCAATCCCGCAGGTCCAACGTGGTGGCCCTCTGTCTCTTCGGGGGCTGACTGAATAGCTTCCTTGGCATCGATGTCCGGAATGTCAAATGCCGCCAATAAATCATCAAAATCCGGGGTCTTCATGTCCCCCATAACGGGATAACAGGAAGAAAGCTGATTGAGACAGAATCCAAAATAAAGATTATAGGATAAGAGGACCCAGAATTATAAAAGTGAAATTATAAGTGTTAACTACAACTATGGAGATTTTCACACTTACACTGAAGGAAATATTCCTAATGAGGAAGAACTTTTTTGCATAAGGAACAGTGTCATCTGTACTTTTACTTTTCTAATTCAAGTAACAATTTATAATGGGCGTTATAAACAAATATTTGTGCACTGTGTATTTAGGTGCATTTGATTTGGGACTGACAAATAAACCTGTTAAATATTACACTCCAGTGTCCTCTGTGTATTTAATCATTGGTGTTTTTGCATACTAAAACGCCATCTTTTGGCATCCTTTGTGTACATTTACAATACAATGTTCTATTTTCCCAACAATGCATCCGTTTTTCTACTGCAGTGTGGCTTTGATACTCCAAACCACATGTATCACTTTCCGCGTGTTTTACATGGTGTGAATATAAGATGAACCGATCCAAGGAAATTTATTATATATATTTATATATACACAGGTATATAGTATTTCTATACATTTTATAAATGTGGACCTTCCCCTATAAAAAAAATCAGTCACGTGGTCCGGGAAATGTACTACTCTGAGTAACGCATTTTCCATTTGCGTTTAGCAGACTGTAATTGACTTTTTATTTATTACAAATCATCGCTTTAACATCTGATATTGCTCACTGATTATAACTCTAGCATTAACGCAACGCCGACCTCAAGTTAACCCTTTTACGTTTTTCTAGATATCAGCCATAAACCATTACAATACTGTATCAAACACGCTATGTGAACATCTTTCCTGAGATAAAGCCAACCAACATTAATCTAAAGCACGTTTATGGATCTCCTACCTACCCCATTCTGAACTAATCAATAGCAAATACACAACCGAGTTTTTTCCCCCCACTTTTCCCTTCGTACAGGCAGCGAAATGGGAAACCCATAAAAATGAGATATTTTACTTGGAAATATATAATACTATCTGTTTAGGATATTCGGATTGCAAGTACCCTAACATATGTTTAACAACTTTTATCACAAACCCATAATTGACTACTAAGTATTGCTCTCCTCACGATACAATGTGGAAATACCTAAACAAACGCTACTTAATTGCGTGAAGAAGACCGGGCTCCATCAAAACGACGGTAAAGTGTGATCAGCAACTGTACTCTGAACAATTCGAGCTATTTACCGCGCAAATCCATATATCGGTTAAGAATCCATATAAACAACGGCGTCGTGTAATCGCAGGATTCAAAAACCGCACGCTAACATTAATTTTTATTGCAACAATAGATGGTCAAGGCGACCTACTCTGAAAAGTTGCGGCTATCCGAGGGTGAGAACGGCGCCGTCTACACTCCAGTGCCCACATAATAAAAATAAAGCCCGCTTCGCTACTTGTAGTGTGCAAACACTGATTTGACTAAGCTTGCTATATTTAGGTGATAATGTGTTAACCCGATCGTGAGGAGGTCATGCATAACGCCGAGGGGGGCTGTTTCCTTCTCTCGGATTTCCCAGTCCACCTAGCTAGCTGATTTCCACCTACAGGATCCACTGAGAAAGACGGCCAGCTGAGGGGTCATTTAAATATCCAGCTTTCAGGTGTCTCCGATCGATTCGTGGTTACATAACCGGCTTCAGCTGCACAGCCGCTGACATTTGTTTCTATATCGACGTGCCTGGGTGCAAATCGGCGGCAGTATTCGGCTTTTTGGCGGAGAAACGTTTGATTTGTTTACCTTGTTTAGAGATTCCCGACTTTCCTGGCTCCAGTCACGGCGCCTGAGTTTCCCGTCACCCGATGACCGCTCAGGTCCTGTCAGATGTGTTTTTAACCCTATCCCCGTTTCACCTGCTTTGTCATTGTATTCTTACATTTAAAAAACAGCACAATATATAATTAAATATTTTATATTATGCTCCATAATATGTGGTTTAATCCTCTTTTTTTTCGAACCGCACGCCCTTTACGTACAGTACAGCCTCTAAAGACCTTCCGTTGCCGCAGATAAGCGCCGCGTCTGTTTCATAGAAAATAAAAGCTGCAGGTCAGTCGTTTGTGTACGGACTGTCTTCTTGCCCGTTTACAGTCGCTTTAAATCGCTCGACTTATATCGGGTAACAATTCGTTCAAGTCCACGCGTATCGTACTCTACGATATGGAAAAAATGGCGTTTATTTCTTAAACCCAATGAGTGTTTTCCTTTAGTTTTGCTGTTTTTTTTTTTTTTGGTTTTTTTTATCAAATTGTGTATAGTTAATCCCCATTTTAATTTTCACAAAAAATACAGAAAGATTAAAATCACCTTATAGTACTTTATTAATTTGACAAAAATTCATAAGACCTTAATTTAATTCGTATGTTAGCTGTAGTTGTTACCAGTACTCTGCACAGATTTAGGAGCGTGTAAAGTGTATCGTATATGCATGTTCTGCTCTGCCTATTGATTAGTAATGTCTTTTCAAACACTCATTTGCTTATGCAAATGCATCCAAAGGTAGACTTCCATTTTTGGGGTTCACATCTGGTCCTTCTGGGCCTGGTTCACATAGATGTTGATCTCCACCTTAAACAGGGTATAGGATTTGAAAAGTTAAGAGAAAGGCCAGGATATGTTCGATCCATATTTACAATTAAATTACCAAATTTCACACAACTTACTTGGTCATGCTGCTTGTTACTTATGAATCTGTATCTGATAACCCTGCTCCAATATACTGTCCAAATATAGTCAGATGTTTAAATTATAGGAAGGCACAAAGAAATAGAATGGAGTAGAATAGAGTGATACTTTATTAATACCTATGGGGGGATTCTGTTTTTGCACACACAGTGACAAACGCGAGCTTGGGGTTAAGGGCCTTGGAACGTGTGTGTCGTCTGCTGAAGTCAACCAGTAACTTTGAGATCACAGGCACGCAGGCTTGCCCCCCCCCCAAAAAAAAGTAGAGAGAATAAAAACAAGAATCTAAACCTGTGTCAGAAGTGTGCCAATCCATCACAGGGCTTACACAACTGGGAAATGTTTCTGCAGTATTTGAAGAAACTGGAGTACTTGGTGGAAATATGTGCAAGAAGGACCATGTTCAATCTCCACACACATAGCAGGGGTGCCTCTCAATCCCGAGGCCTAGAAGTGTGCACTGAATAACATTTAGAGTACCATAGTTTAAGAGCGATCACATAAATAAAAGTATGTCATAGGTAGATTTAGGAGGAATACTTAAATCTCCACCTCCCATCTTTGAACCCCTCCCTTCCATTTCTTTTGAAAAATGCTCGTCTATTTCAGCTATGCTCTTCCATAGTACCACCTGCAGATGGCAGCACGGGCCAGCGTTTCTGAGCCCAGTTCCGAGACAGTCCACGTTTTTAAAGCGCTGGCAGGAAGCAAAAACATGGACCATCCGGTGGTCCCTGAGGACCAGTCTGAGAAACACTGGCATGGGCAACCAACCCGGCGGGCCTCTTCTCCTCAATGCCTCTGTTTGTCCCTGAACAAACATAGGTAATATAAGAGGAGAGCAGGCATTATTGTGGGAGAAACAATGTTACGCAGTGGTGAGAAACATTTGCATCATACCCACCTTTACAGAGATATCCCCCTGTTTCTCTCACCATTGAAGGGCTGCATTGAAGGGGTTCATCCAAAACACAAAAGTCACTGGCTCAAAGGCCGAGGAATGATCTGGGAGAGGAATGTATCTGCCAGACTGGCACATCAGCTCAATGGTGGAAAGAGTCAGCAACACATGTAGAACAGGACATTAAAAAAAAACATTTTTATGCCCCCCCCCCATTGGTCTACTGGCAAAATAGCAACAATCTGTATTCTTTGCCTGTGCTTTGGAGCCAGCTGTGTTGGAGATTCATATGGCTTTGACAGATATGTGGCCTTAACATGAAAAGCAAAAGGCAGGTGAAATCTATCCAAACACTACATTATTATTACGTGTACATGTCTTAAAATGAAGCATAAAAGACCAGCATAGGTCAAACTTAAGCAAAAAGCGCATTTCTTCGGACAACTGAGAAGTATGTGCATTTTTCATTATTGGCTACTTTAGTAAATTTTAGTCATTATGCTTAGCATTACAAAAGCGCAGTACCGGAGACTTCTAAAATCCCAGAGCCGAAACTGCTGGTGCTAAAATGCAGTTGAACAAATACACAAAGAAGTCGCGTATACGCCTTAACCCAGCTCTGCATGAAATGAAAGCAGACGGCAAAATAATTCGTACAATACCGAGAAGAAAAAGTGTTAAGCCAGCGGATCTATATAATTATGACCAAAGGAACGAGCACAAGCACAGCCCAGGAACACTCAACTAATCTTAAGGGAACGAAATGATATATTACCGATTAGTTCGGAAATTAAACGAGATCAATGAACTAGTGAATGCGGTTCACAACTGGAGAATCACTTTCGCCACCGTCCGGTGATACGGACGCCTGGCAAAGTCGATTAGTCCAATACAAGCATACATATACTTTAATAGTACAATTTTATATTTAGCTCCAACTCAACCTAAAAATAATTTGATCGATCTGTAAACTTCTGTTCATATTACGACCGTGTCATTGTTCAAGCGTGTGGTGTTTCAACGTTGTTTTGGTTGACCATTAGAGGAGATAATGCACTGGAACATACGACAATCAGACAAGGGTAATATGGTCCTTATGACGTTTAAAATACAATGATTATGACTGGGTATATTGTAGCACACAATATTGTTCGGTTTGAAATGATACATAATGAGACGGGATCAGATAAATAGCTCAGACCCAATGAACCATGCAACAGGTGACATGGAGGATTTTGGGAAATGCAGTTTAAGTAAGTCAGCTGAATTACCCTCACGACAAAATTAAAATCCGTAAGCCTATTTTACACAATACTGGATTTATTTTTTAATAAAATTCTACGAACAATGCAAAACGCACCACACCACTAAAATGGTTGGAATTACAAGTAATATACAACGAAGGAAAAGGCATTTCTGTGACATATATACACATTGAGTTTATACAAAGTAAAAATCGAAGACAAACGAGAAAAACGGATGCATTTCCGTTACTGCAGCAAATTTACATGAAAAAGCATGAGTGAATTTTAACAAATCAGGTTTATTACAATGTAAAAACAGCTATCAAGTACTCCTAATGCAGACTCCTTAACTGAATACAAAATACCGTAAGTACACAATATTTCTGTAATAATTTATGAAAATATAAGCCTGGCTCCTCAAGATAACGGGAGATGTTTCTTGTAGTACAGGTATGCTGTTTTAGTGCTTTCTATAACTACTTTATAAAAATCCATGCACACGTAAGGCCTGAAAATGCATGTGTGCAATGATCAACCAACATCAACTCGTATCACTTCTGAGTGTGTAATGCAGGGCATGGGACTGACCACATTCATTTACAAGCTAACAGTTTGCAAATCATTTTTTTTTTTTTACAGGGTTTGTTTCAGAATTTAGAATTTGGGGCTTGACAGGCATCTTTGGCATCCAACCATCATGGATAAGGCTTAACGACCAATTCTTCTAATTATTGGCAAATGTACAAAAAGAATGAACAGGCAGTGAAATCCAAAGGCGAGAACTGTATAGCGCATTCATAGTGGCCACTGAACAAACGCGTAGTCCTTCGCCTGGTGGAACTGCCACTTTTCCGACTTTGCAGAGTCCGTCATCTCCAAAGGTTCCTTAAGAAAAACTGTTTAGAGGAGCCAGAGGGACACCTTCATTTTAAGGCCTTCACTTGAATATCAACGTAGTAACTAAATTAGGACGCCATCGTTCGTAGCCTTCTTAAAATTTACATAAACTTATTGAAATGGGCCACAATGTGCAGATGGCCTCCATAAATAAAGGCTGCAAATATCAATATATATTAATATATCCAAGAAAAGAAAGCAAAACGTCAACAGGCTGATTTGGGATTTGAGTTCTACAGCTGTATTCCACTGGCTCCTTGTGTTCTGTCAAAGCAGCAGTGAAGGTATTCAGTTCCTGTATTGCGGATATCATCTGAAGCGTTGCTTTGACGTGCCTGCTTGAGGCATCTCCACGCAGCGTGTACGAGACCGATGAAACTTCATAGCAATATGGCAAGTACGACCCGACAAGGTGCAAAATGGAACAAATCCAGCACCTTCCTACTGAAGATCTTGGAGACGAGGCTCAAATCAAACCGGAGCAGCCATGTTAAAATCAGGCACAGCAACGTAGAATCCTTCACACTCCACCTGAACCGGCTCGATCCGCATCAAGGTTCATTTTGTAACATCCCAGTCTGCCATGGGTCGGGTTGAATACGGCACGACGGCTGCATGAATCGACTACCAACCTTTTAGGGGAGATCCCACAACCAGTTTGTTTGTTTTTTTCCTTTCATGCCATTTCCAGTTTGACTCAAAGCTCAACCCCATCTCTTGTAATGATGCCTTGGCCACAATCCTTTCTATGGGAGGAGATGCCTCGTGGCTATTTTCAGCTTCCAGTTTCTTAGCGAATGATTGCCTTTTATGGTCTATGATGCCGTTTGTATCCAGTATTTACAAAAAAAAAAAAAAAAAACACAAAAAAAACAAAAACATTCCAAACAGTTTTCACCAGCTTTCCTATATCCACAAGGAAGCACACAAGAGCCCCCCCACCCCATGATGGTATAAGGTATCATGATGTCCACGTGCACATTTGCAGACCACGGGAGCACGTAGGCACCCATTTCACCATATTAACACTGCTGAACTGATGCTGTGCTGAACTGATGCTGTGCTGAACTGATGCTGTGCTGAACTGATGCTGTGCTGAACTGATGCTGTGCTGTACTGATGCCGTTTCTCCACAGCAGCCTGGCATATTGCTGTTGGCCATTACATTGGGAGGGTGTATAACCCATATACCCTTAACACACAGGTAAGGTCTGTACTACAGCGTACAAAGCAAAATGCATATTACACCTTACTTCTCAAGTGACATTAAGCCTTTTGAGCTGAATGTACCCACACAATATCCGCATTTCGGTAAGCACCAGACCACAGACATTTACCCCGACTAAAAAGTCACGTACTAAAATTTGCATGCATGGAAATACACGACAGCTCCATTATGAAATCAATACAAAATGTTCAGATTATACAAATTGGTCCTTTAAATGGTTGCAGTCATCTCTGAAACCAGCAGAAATTAACCACAACCTGCCTTATTAGTACTGGGGAAGTGACAGTCTGAAGGGACAATACTGCAGGCAGTAAACAAGACAAGCATCGCCCTCCAATCCTCATAGACTGCGGAGGACAACGGCAGAGGAAGCACAAAAGGATCTTCTATGGTTACGCCAATAGCATGACATGTTATATAGGTAGGACAAGCAGTCAACAGAAGCAGGTGCTTTCAAAGACGGCTTGGCAAACTGGCCAAAGGAAATTAAAAAGTCACAGCTCATTATGGACAGTGTATTCAGCAACTGAACAAACATCAGGGTCGACAGTCATACTTGTCCAAGCAAAAGTCAGACAGTGCCGGTACACTTTCCATGCATAAAAAAAAAGAAAAATAATGGAATAAAAACCTTGTCAGTTGCTTTGGTGTGCAGAATGTCGGGGCATGCAGAATTAGTCGCGGCAGTTAAGCTCACTTTCATTCAGTCATCCAATGATTTAAAGAACATCTCAAAAGGCTTTGTGGAAAAACAAACACAAGATTCCAACCCCCCTCCAAATTACCATAATTACCAAACACTAGATCAGTGTTTTTCAGTCAGGTCTTTGGGGACCCCCAGACTACACATTTTTTGCTCCCGGTACTCTGGCAGGAAGCTGGGGGAAGCAAAAACGTGAATCTGGGGGTCCTGGAGAACCAGGTTCAGAAACACGGATCCAGACTGCCTTTTCGTACAAAATAGTTGGCGAGCAGTAGAGTGCAGGTACAGCAAAGGTCTAGCACAGCACACTTGTCCATATACAAACCCGAAATAATGGAAACGCAAGTGTATCAACTGGTCTTTGAAAATCTACTTTGTCAGATTTCCCCCCGGAGAACATTATTTTATTTGCCCTGGGACCTATTGTATTAACTGACCCAATACTCACAACTCACAATCAGGCACTTAAATGCGATGTGACCCAGACTCCAATGAAATGGCAAATCTGTTCACTAACAGAAACGCTGTAACACCAGCTGTGTGCAGGACTCGAATAGTTTAAGTCAGCATAGTAATACAGCACCTGCAACGTAGTTGAATTTCCTAGCAGCAAGGACCTATGGTCGTGAAGGACTGGTGAGACACGCCAAAGCACTCAGCCCTAACAAATCCTCCACCCCAAAATGACCAGGCCAGCTTCTCCACTAAAGGGTGCTTAGCCCAAAAAAAAAAAAAAAAAGAGTTCAAAGGAATGAGGAAAAGGGGGAAAAAAAAATCCATTTTCTCACTTGGAGAGACAACCTTCTGTTTCACTGTAGGGAGAAAATGAAGGCTCTTAACACACTGAATACAATGCACGGTTTACAAGATTTAAAACACAATTTACAGTAATACCGAAGACTACTGCGTTTAAATATGGAACGGTCTCCCTCTACACTCACTACGCAACAGTAGTAAGTGAGAGATCCAATCAATCAATTAAAGATGCGGCATTTGAAAAGACTGGTGGTTAAGAAGAAAGCAAGGAAACTGGTCTCACAAAAAAGACATTGGTCTCCAGGACAGTGTCTTGGCAAGAAACTACATCTGCACTGGCTTGGAACTCCTCTGGGATTGTCTCTTCAACCCTGAATCAAAAAGGAAAGTGACAACTAGTTAACTTCTATTTTTGATTTAAGCCCATGGATATTAAAGGGCTATCCATCCATAATTATTTGTGTGTGTGTGTGTGTGTGTGTAATATGTGCAGCCAGCTGCAGTTACACACTCTCACCTGTGGGGGCTGCTGCTGCTGTCCTGGTCTACACTGGCCGATTTGTGCACTTCGACTCCAACAGAGCTGTAGTGAGCGGGAAGGAGTGAGTGGACTGTGACCCAGGAAGACCCAGGGGAATTGAAGCTCGATCACACAGGAGGGGGAGGGACTGACCGTAAGGGAGGGGAAGCTTCAGATGTCTTGGAGGCTGTCGTTCCCGCCGTGCCGTCAGCTGCACCATCCAAGGGAGACATTCTTGGCAGCAAGTCCGGACGGCCTGATCGCATGCCTGAATTTGGGAAACAGCGAAGTCGTATAAAGTGCGGGACACCGAACTTCCTCTGGGGACCTCCGAGTGTGTATGACCCCGACGACGGAAGTCGTCATGTAGCTCCTGGCCCAGGACTCCTCACTCGAGCACCCGGGCATTCACCGGAAGCTCAGCCAAGCTGCACTTCCGTTTAGTTGACTCCTCAATAGCACATGCTGTACAGTGCAAGAGCCCCAGGCACTCCTAAGAAAGAGCTGCTCAGACGATCTCGACGACGAGAGACGATGACGTCCGCCAAAAGGCGTCAGCTGGTTCACTGCGGAGCCTCTCATAAAACCACCACAGTCCAATCCAATACACCCACGTGTCTCTCGACTCGACCACTGGCACATCTCTTACGGCTAACCGATACTTCATTTAATTCATTGAGGGAGTAAAGGGAGGAAAGCTGGTGGTGAAATTTCACCAATACATGGAATGGTTGAGGTGCCCCTGAGGAGAGGTTCGGGGACTGAAGCGGTGTTCAACCAGCCATCTGACAAGATGTCAGTAACTCTTTGGAGAACAGAATAAAGTCTTACTAGTTTGTCAGTTTTCATAGGTCCTAATGCTAAATTTGTGTTTTTGTTTTTTTGTTCTGAGCACTAATACATTTATCCGGATTACTGGCTTTAAACATTTACTTTGGCTGCCTAACACTTTTACACAATTCTACGCATTTATAATGCTCCATTTTCCTCATATATACCAACATATATACCTTTGCGGGCCATTAAAAAAAATAACAGTATGCCTATGAATACCATTCTTGCGGTCTTGTCATCCTCAACTCACCACTTTCAACTTCAGACTCCACGTGACTCAGGTGAGAGCGGTACACGATCCGAGAATCGATGCCGGATGTCGTGGCCCCATACGACTGTTGGGAAGGTCCACTGGGTACCGTCTGGGTCCTCCGCAGGCCCGTCTGCCCGGCACAGCGGCTCTTCTTAGAAGGCGATGTTTTCACTGAGAGCAGCAAGGAAGGGGTGGGTTTGGCTGTTGTGACACAAGACGACTGGCAAGGGGGCGAACGCCAACAGTGACGCAGATGCACTTACGTGGGATCTTCTTAAAGACGTTACTGCACATGAAGCGCTGGAAACGGTCGGCGTAGAAACTCGGCCTGTGCACCGATACCGTGTCCTAAGGAAAATCACGGGCGTTCCGTGCTCAGAGCTGGAAAGGGTCTTCATGGAAGCAGGCAACACACCCACATGCATCGAGAAGGATCTTACCCCATCGTGAACCAGTGCCTTCCACGAGTGCTCCAGTTTCTTGGTAAACCTAAGCAACAAACAAACCCAGAAGTCATACCACGAAGCGGTTCTAGGTGAAACCTCACCCGCGGTCGCGTGACAAAGGTGCGGACACCCACCGGTATGACTGCAGGATGTCGATGATGCCGATGTAAAGCAGCAACCGCTCATTCTTGCCATTGCGTACCGGAATCCCCCCCATCCTGCAACGATGCCAGCGTGGATCAATGAACGCAACGCGTGACGCTTCCGGCGACTGATCGCTATGGGGACGACAGCCACTCACTGGTCCTCCGAGTCATGCGCGCCTTTGCCTCGCGCCTCCCCCTGAATGGACTCCATGGCAGTGCAATACAAGGACTTCTGGCCCGGTGGCCGCTTCTGATCGGAAGAAATCGCTCCTTCGTGACCGAAACCCTCGCCGGCCCGCTCCCGGCAGGCCTGGTCCACGTTGTGGATGCCCATCAGCAGACTGTAGTCCATGATCTTGAAGCTCTGCAGCAGCTGAAGAACAGAGACAGGATATTAGGGGGTCAGAGAAAACAGAAAGAGACCAATGAAGTTTTCAGTTTCAGATGAGTTATTCCCCGCGGAGACCACAAACTCCCACAAGCAGAGCTGCAGAACGACTACCAGCGAATACAGGACATGGCCAACAGACACACACCAGGCAGTCCCTCTGGATGGTCTTGCACAGGGCATTGTAGGTGTCCTGTTCTAGCAGGAGTCCGTCAGGCATGTCCTGCATGAAGTCCAGGTCTTTGAAGGTGGGCACGGCCTTCTCGCGCTCCTTGGGCGAGGCACGCCGCTTGTAAGTGGAGCCTTTCAGGTCGTACTTGAGGTGCATTTGCACGGCAGACGGCAGCAGGTTGTTCATCACCACGATGCGGATGTTCTTGCCACCCGCCTGGACGCAGTACAGCCCGTAGAACTTGGGCAACAGCGTGCGCTTGTTCTGGTTCAGGTTCTGTAGGGTTGGGAAGGGGCCAGGACAAGATATAGTGAGCATGGGTCAGGCCTGTAAGTGCATGACCTCTAGATCTACTAGTGGATCACTTAGACAAATGCTGGCCGATCGTGTAAGACACAGTAACGCCACCACATTATGCAAAGTACACAAAGTCGTCAAACTGGACCCTGTGCAGCAGATGTTTACAAACGTCGTATTTCCCGGGAGACCACACGGGCGATCTTATTGCGCAAGGTCTCAGAGACTCATTGCAGGATTGGGGATTACAAGAAAACCGGCAAGTCTGTGTTACTACTGACAACGCGTCAAATAACATCCGAGCGCTTCAGCTTAACAACTGGACCAGGCTACAATGCTTTGGCCATCGCCTTCATCTGGCAATTGATGAGTAATTAAAAACGAGAAAATTATTTTTTTAGAATTGTTTTTAAAAATCTAACCATGGTTATAATTAAAATGAATATATTAATTAAATAATTAGTAGAAATGTGCTGTGTTTCCATTGTTTTATTGCATTAGTGATTGCTAGAGTAATCTATATTGCACTATACAGTTACAGTTTTTTATATTTTTAAATTTGTTATAGCAGGACAGACAGCTATTCTAGTGGTGCCTTTATAACAAGTCTCTTCTCTAATACATGGAAGAGAAGGCGAGAGCTGGCTGTTGGCGTGTGTAAGAAGGTAGTAAGTGTCTTCTCTGATACATGGAAGAGAAGGCGAGAGCTGGCTGTTGCTCAAGGAGAACTGGGTTCGCCTGTCCATCAATTAACAACTGAAACAGTAAACAGGTGGGGCTCAAGGAAAAAAAAAATGATTGATAGGGTAACTGAGCAAGAGAAAGCCATTTCCCAGGTTCTGAGCAAAGACAAGAAAACCAGGCATTTGATACCCACGTGGCAAGACATGGACGTACTCGAATCCATCCTTAAAGCCCTGAGACCTCTGACTGAGTTTACTGATGCCCTATCGGGAGAAGATTACGTAAGCGTGTCTTACCTAAAGCCTGTGCTCCATCTGTTTAACGAAACAATTGTGGCACCACAGGAGGATGACGCTCAACTTACTAAAAACATAAAAAGACAAAATCCTAGAGTGCTTGAATGGGAAACACGCTGATCCAGACACTGAAGACCTTGACATGGCATCTTTTGTAGACCCTCGACTCAGAACAAAGTACATCAAGGGGGAGAAGGTCGAGTACATCATGTCAAAAGGCCGCCGCTGAGATTGAAGAAATGGTGGCGAATCAAAATGCAGAGAGTCCTGTTGCTACAGAAGAAGCAGCAGCTGATCCAGGAGTACCAGCTAAGAAGCAGCTCAAAGGCTTAGGTAGTTACTTCAAAAAGAAGGCAACACAGCAAGTAACTCTCCTCTCCAACAGAGACCTCATTGACTTTGAACCAAAGAGCTACCTGCAGACCATGGAGACTGACAGCGAAACTGATCCTTCAACAGTGGTGGAAACTGCATGAAATGAATTTTCCAAAGTTGTCCAATTTGGCTAAGAAATATCTCTGCACTCCAGCCACAAGTTCCCCGTCTGAACGAAGCCTTTAGCGCAAGTGGCAACATAGTCACTTGCCGCACGTCTGTGCTGAAGCCAGAGACTGTGGACCAACTAGTAATCTTGGCTCACAACTTAATGTAGCAACTGAAATATTGTTTCAGCTCTTCGTTTTGATGTTTTATGGTGCCGTTACCTCAGACACATGTTTTCAAGTTAAAAGCCTTTTTGGGATTTTGGTTACCATGTTCACCTGGTACAGAAAACAAGTGAAGGTGAGGAACAGGGAAAAGGTTTGTTTTTAGCTTTTACAGAGCTGGTATACTGTCAGGCACTATGTTAGTACCCGTTGTTCTGAGAAAAAAAACATTAAACTTACAATACATTGCAGTAAACAGTATGGTTGTTTTTTCACTTAAAGTAATGCTGAAATTCACAGTTTAAATAAAATTACATTATATAAAAGTTTCTTTGTGTTTGAATTTTTATTCATGCATTTCCAGATACAAATTACTATATTGTGATATATATCGTTATCGAGGTAGAAAATTGCTTCTACCGTGATAGA
>JAABNY020000136.1:14206534-14224084 GCA_015164015.2 Brevimyrus niger
CCTACCAGCAAGGAGGGAGCTGCACTAAACTGCCATCTGGGAAAAGGCCTACCAGCAAGGAGGGAGCTGCACTAAACTGCCATCTGGGAAAAGGCCTACCAGCAAGGAGGGAGCTGCACTAAACCGCCAACTGCTCCAAAGATTTCAAAATCAAAAAGAATATTTGGATGCTGATCAGCGCCACAGCAATGCTTTTCATTTTGCATCCTTTTTAAGAAAATGCTTCTTTAAACGGATTTTGTTTGGAGGGTTACCATTCCATACCACATGCAAGTATGACGACCTTTAGACCAATGCTGACCTTCTTGTAGGTGGTCTCTCCTGTGGGGTCAACCCCTCTGTGACCAATGGTCTTCTTCATGCTCTGGGAGCTGCCTGGCATCTGAAAACAAAATGGAGACACAAGGAGATGCTAACCTGCTACCCAAAAAAAAAGTAGCTGGTAGAATGGGAGCGTATGCAAGCAATGTACATCCAACTTGAGAATCACAAGACACACATTTAAGCAGTTTTGTTAATTTCCATTTAAATCCTAGTCCTCGCATGCCTATTTTTACAGAAATGTGAAACCAGGACTGGAGTTAGACACTGAACCCTCTAGATACTTCCATGTAACAAGGCTAATTATTTAAGTGCATTTCTGTTGGAAGAGCTAAATATGGTCCAATCACCGTCTCAGGGCAACAAACTATTTCTGTATTTGCTTAAGGGCAATTCAGCAAGTTCTCCTAATAACTTCCTTTAGAACTAAAACTGCCTTTTAAATCACTACAACACACCAGATTCCACTGCCTTTTACTGCAGATATGTATTATATAGTTCTCCAATTTGATTATATTGCAAGCAGCACCATAAACCACGATTAGCTAACCTTTGCACTTATCAAAATTCACTTACATTCATAAGAAAGCCCTTACCCGACACTAACCAAAAAATTAACAGAAAGCCTTTACATGCTGTCTATCAAGTAAATAACCATACAATTCCCAAAAGCAGCCAAGTATTTCATTGTATTGGAAACTACACAAATTTTATAACATTCCCTATAGGACACTTAGTTGATCAAATAATTCTTCCCACATCAGCATCAAGGTCATCCATCGGTAACGTATAAAAATTCTATTATTTACACTATATTAAACAAATACAAAATTTGCAAAAGCCTACATAACCCACTGGGGTTTTCTTTCATACAAGACAAGAAAGAGATAAATCAGTGATTTTTTAAAAAGTACATTTTACTACTTACATCTGAAGATCCCTTTTGACTACCACCGGACACTGCGGAAAGACAAGAATAAGGGTCAAATTGCACATCTCCCCAACTTTCACACTTTGCAGCTGTGGCTTCAGGAAAGGCAAAGTTAAGCTTCTGGATGTTCCCAGCAGTGATTCATCATCTTTATTTAAACTGTGCTTGTAACACTAATATTAACACAAACATAATTAATGTAGAGCTAACCCTAGACTTTAAGATGCTGGTGCGTTACATAAGCTACACCTGTAAACAAAAAAAAAAATATTGCTGACATGCAATGACAAATACCATTTCCACTGGGGAACCAGTATTAGTGGATTAAAAACAAGCTGAGCACTCTAATTAGACTGTATTACATTTGTTCTATGTCCCCAGCAATATTCATGTTGCACAAGCTTACGTCAACCCATTTTCCCCACATTTAAGCAAGGGATTATAAACCAAACACAGGTGTCAAAACAACACAGTCACAATACCCATGACATTCAAGAAGCAGAACTGCGTAGAATTATGCTATGCGAATGAGATGACTAAACCAGTACAGAAAGTGGGACGGGCCGCCCAGAAAGGAAGTCAGGTTCCCTCCCAAAAGGCGAGCCTTTCCTGGCTGGATGGAGAACAGCCCTGTGGTTGACCCACACACTCACGGCACTTCATGGTTCTCCTAGCTCAGTCCTGCCAAGAACATATCAAGCTGAACACTTCAACCAACATTACTGTATGCAAGATTTACTATCTGTACATCTGCCCAGAAGCGCGATTCCTGCCTATTAATACAGAACAGCATCTATATAGAAAGCAGAGCAGTCAAACTTAGCATGGGGATCACAACTAGCACATCTGTCAACATTTATCCCAGTAAAAGCTCTCGACTAGACACTGACTGTGACAGAAATCATTTCAAAGGGTAAGCGGGGAGGCATAAGTGAACATTTCATCTACAAACAAAATCAGCCTCCACGCAATGGTAAACCTGCCTTGTAACATGGGTGTGCCAGACCAACTGGAAGGAATGCAACAGTCCGATTATAACAAGAGCACTTCAAAACAAACAGGATAGAGCAAACAACAAGCCCAGAGTCAGCATTGACCCAGACAGGGAGAGGAAGGGAATCAGCAAATACAAAACCAAGCGAAACAAAGGCAAAATGCATTTTAAAAAGGTGTTATTCAAAACGTATAGTGTTGCACTATAAGCATACTAAAGGCAGCAGCACCATGCAAGTACCTCCACAAGCTATTCTTCTCCAGAAAGGAAGACTCGGGTCTGTAGAACAAGATATGTTACACAGAGGATACTGCGGATTTAACACATTTATCAGCGTTCACGATATTTCGGCGAAGAAGATAAATTTTGTAACACTACACAGCATTAATGAAAGGAGTTACGAGATGTCTTATTCGGGTGCCAAGCGGTATTCCACGTAACGCGTTTCTTCCCCTGATAGTGCTCAACAGAACAAAACAAAAAAGTCTTAAACGTTATATTAGGTCACACAGTAATATCTGGTAATAATTTACGTAATCGATTTAACTCTGTGGGTGTCAACAGATTCCACTTTCTATCTGACGAGTGTTTAAGGGTGGGGTTTGTGCCATTTTGTCGATTTTTTAAATAGAGTGGGGGTCCATGAAGCATCACTAGATGAGAGTCCCAGTATGTCGGGATGACATTTTTGCGGGCCCGCATTCAGACATTCCCTGGTACGACCGTCGGAAACGTCAAAAACATGTTTAAGGCCCATACTCCTTACCTCAAACCTACCTGGACAGAGACACTATCAGAATACCACACAAGACAAGTCTCCCCCTTGATTAGTTTATTTCTGTAATGATAAATGCATCAGCACATTGACACGCTACAGTCCGGCTCTTATAGTCATCGATTTCCGTGCTTGGGGCACTAATGCACTATAATCACTCGACACATGTTTTCTTAGATCAGGAGGGAGAAGTGTGCTAGCCGTCGAATCTATTTATTTTTTAAAAAAGCGAAGTACAGCCGCGGTGAATTTCACTTTAAAACAAGCTGATATTCCGAACTCGATCCCTTTCTGTGGCTAGCACGCACGCCGAAAAGCACACTCGCTGACGGACGCCTTTTGTCTCGCCGCCACGCCATTCATTTCGCCCTGAAAGCAGCCAAAGTTTCCTTAAGCTGGGACTCGGGAGGAACAGGACTGGTGTTTATAAAAAAAAACATATACACAAGACCACTTCTTTAAGCCACGCATTAGTTAACCAGCTAATTTTCTATTGACCAAAGGCTGGTGTCTCGGGTGGCGAGAATCGGAGGGACCGTCGAAAGCGAAAGCAGCTTCGCCATGTAAGTTCATCCCAGAAAGGGGACACGTCGCCTTGTCCAGCAGATAGCCGACACCTGACGGGGCAGTCAGAACCAAACGGCGGAGAATTGAAAAATACATTTAAAGGGAAAAATAAACTGGAAACGCGACTGTTTCTCTCAACTTCCCGTACATTGTCTGACAGCGAACGACGCTATGCTCCCCGAAAAAGAAGCACTCACAGCGCCTCGCCCTTTATAACTATATTTCCTCGCCGCAATTATTATGGAAACAAATGTTACCACTGAATTGACACATATGCGATTTTTATCTCGTAAAATGCCTCTTTTTAGATTCCGTCCGTCACAAGTTATTAGCTAGCTACTGTATCTCCCCGGCGCGTATGATCCCGCCCGGCTACCACAGCACCGTCACGGCCACTCGCACCACTACAAAAAGCTTCGAAAAACACACAACGACCCATAAATGCCAACATCTGCTCGGCGAAAAATGACAAAGTTCGGATCTAACTACCTGTAGGAGCCGTCGAGCCCGGATCAGCTGGACCGGCGGTCGCCATTTTGGTTCTTGCCCTCAGCGTCGATGTGTGTTTTTTCCTGCACCGCGCCTCGCTGGATCCCGCTCCGGCTGCGGCATGCCAGCCCACCCCGTCCGGGGAGGTTAACCCGTTCGGCCACTGCTTTCTGTCCTCAAAGACGGGAACAACACGTGCGACGGAGTGGAAACAGAACCAGGGCAACCCGAAGGAACAACCCAAACGCACATATACACTAAAAATATAGTGAAACGGAAGTAAGCTTTAAGAGTCCATGTGAAATCGTTCAAAGAGAGTTAACACGAACAATGTGGCTAGAGAATAATGTGCAGTAAAACAACTTAGGGGATCATCCATACTTGGAAATGTAGGCCTGGTTTATTCTATAGAAGAGTTAAATGAAAAATACCCGAAGCAAACATGACAGGTTTACTCAATCCGAATCTCGAAAATAAAAACACCTTATATATTGCTTGCCAACAATAGATACCTCAAAACCGGATGAGTGCCAAATGCCACTATATCACACCTTGAAACAATTCAACTTCAACCACATATTTTTATAATTGGCAATCAAATGTCATATTTCAATTTAAAGTCAAAAGATCCTATCCAGAGTGTGATTTGTGCCCTATATTGCTTGGGTTAGGCCCCCAAGCGACCCTTACCAGGATTAATATTAGCTCTTTGCCCTGCTTGCATTGTCTGCCCGTTCACTGTAACACCCTCCGTCATTTTTATAAACTATCGAAACACTACATTTTCTCCACCATTACTTGACAGTTACAGCGTTACCATGTAATATTTGGTGATAAGAATCATTGTTGTTGTTGTTGTCGCTGTTGTCATGAGCGGGCGGGGGGGGGGGCGGAAGTCTAATAACGCATATTATGCTACGAAGCGAATGACAGACTGCTGCACGTGAGGAAAGTCCATTCAAAGCAAACAAATCAAAAGCAAGCTCATGACGTCATATTTTTTACGAGACGCAGTGCACGCAATCTCTCTCTCCCCCTCTCTTAGGAGCAGATGGCGTGTCGCGTCGTATTGGTCAATAGTCGTAATCTATGCAATAATCACTTTGATGTTTTTAACAGTAGCGGTTGGATATACCTTCATAAACGACCAAACGTCTTAGAGTGTTTGTATCAGAAAACAATGAAACGCGCTAGCTAAAATGTCAACACAAAAAATCAAAGAAACATGTTTACCAACGGTTATCCATATCGCTGATTACTTTAATAATCTGTGTGTGTGTGCCACAAAAAAAAATGTGGTAAGCGAGTAAACTGCTTCAAGGTTTAGGGTTCATGTATTTCTGACGATAACTTCATTTCTTAACCATATCTTAACAGTTTTTGAGTCGATTTTCTGGTTTTAAATATTAGAAGCATGTGAAATATGAAGCCTATAGATACTTTATGCTACTGTGACTTCGACAATAGGAGTCTTCCCAGGCAAAGAACTTAACATTTCTAGACAGTGAATGCAAGGAATCTTAGCTAAGACGAGTTCGACAACATATTTGATGTAAATAGATGACGACTTGACATAAATTTAATTTGAAACAAGATGACAGTACTAACATTCCTCATAACGGTTGGTGTTGCCTGCGAGCAATTATTCAAACAGCAAAATCTCTTCTGCCATCGGCACATGGAAAAAAACACGTGCTACGTCCTTCGTATTTCACGTTTAAGTTATAAAAAATTGTCTAATTTCCAGGGCTCGAGTAGTCAAGGGATGCACGTAGAGGTAAAATATTCCATTTACATTAGTCCAAAGCAACGTCCTCTATCCCCCATCATCATCCAGCTAAATTGTTCTGCAAATTTCAATCACGTAAAGGTAAATCTATACTGATGGTAGGGCGCATACCGATCAGAAATACAGCTCAATCTCGATCACGCGATTGCCTCTCCCCTCACCCACGCGGCAATGATTTGACCCCCACCATCTCTCTTGAAATAATTTTACAACTCAACAACAGTTTATTTCATGCGACATATAATACTTATCCTGTTGTAATTTGAATAATAATTATAAGAACTACATAAATACACTTACTAAATGTTTGGGAGAGTGCCTCTTTTGGCCTGCATTTCAAAATGTTCTAATTATATGCCAAGTTAAATACCCATCTCAAAACCCATAATAAATCTATATAGTGAATATATACTGACATGGGACCAGCAGTGTCCCCATCTAGAGTGCCCTTTTCATGTGAGAATAAAACAAGAAAACGTGATAAAGTGTCTTACCTTAACCTTAAAACAGACGTCGCTGCCTTGGAAAGGGTGCAACGTAGGGCTAGAAGAATGTTTCCTGGCTTCAGAGTAATGTCTTATGAGGAGAGGTTAGCTGAGCTTAGTCTGTTTAGCCTTGAGCAAATGAAACTAAGGGGGACATGATTCGGGTATATAAGATTCTAACAGGTCTGGATGCTGTTCAGTCAAATGGCTACTTTAATATTAGAAACCTCTGTGCCCCCCCCACCCCCACATGATTGTCCCAAAGATTGTCCTTCCCAGTACAGGAAATGGGGTGCAGTGCTGTAAAGGGTGTCTATATGTGTTAGAATGTAGGGAAATGTCCTAATAGATGTCCTTACAGTGGATAAAATGTGATGCAGTACTGCAAAAGGTGTCTTTTTAAGTTTTTCGCCCCTGCTCTTCAAACAGCCTGAGTCCAGTACTGCTGTCATGGTAATGTAGTAGCACTGATACAAAGTAATATTTCTGATATGACAAGAAAAAACAGACAGGAAATCTGGCAAAAAATGAGCTTATAGTTTTTCAGGAAAGTCAATTAAATTCAATTTCCTGTTTGATCCAGTTTGATCTTCCAAGTTATGGCATCCTCTTTGTGACGATTTCATCACGCACACACACAATGACATAGCCGACTGAAGAGTTAAAAAAAGTACATGTAATGTGTTTGACGTATTGTGGATTTAATGCAGTAAATACAGATCACTGCACATTTCTGCATTTACTGTAACACTCGCACAAATGCTGGTGTAAGGGAAGAAAAATTAGACAACTATTGAGTCATTTATGAAAACACATCCATTTATTTGCATGTGTGAAACAAGATGTCGTTACATGCTGTTTATATGAGAGTTAAAATTGAGTAGTAAGAAATATAAATTCATTTCCATAATAAAATTTATACAAGCGAAGGAAATACAACATTTTAGTACTAAAATTAGAGTCAGTCCAATAATACCGATTCTTGGAAGAGAAAATAGAAGGACCTGTTACAGGACTCTCTGTGACATAGTGACTGCTTTCTTAGCTAGTACCTTTAACCCTCTGAAAGAATTTTGTTCCCAAATTCAGAATCAAATGTTACTCTCACCTAATGAGAAATTGCAGTGGAATGTGACTCAATCGGTAGGACACTTCCTGCCCCGGTACATCGGGGTTTTAACTGCTTTTCTGATGGCTTTCAGCAGTTGCGCGGTCAGACAGTTGGGGGCGCTGCGAGGCGGCTGCAGGCAGCATTCTGGATGGAGGTCTGAAGACGATGCCCCCTTTGCATTGCACATTTCATCCAGCATGGAATCCAGCTGTATAAGAAAACCACATCCACTAAAAAACACTCTATGATCCATATTCAGCAAGATATTTACTCAGATACAGTTTTACAAACTACTACAGCTAATATCATTCTTAGATTTTGTACAAATGGTAACATCTTGTGACTATACAAAATTTACATACCAGTAATACTGGTACCGCAATGTTTTCACCAAACTTAATTTCTTTATAAACATCTCTAGTTGTACTGCAGGTGGCCGGATCAAACGCTACTTACCCGGTTGCCCACGCAAGTCATTTTCTCATATCCCAGCAGATGGCAGCACTCACTCACGATACTTTCAATTGGAAACGTCACAGGGAATCTGTCACAAAAAGCATGCTTTTTAATGCTTAAAAATGGGGTTTTGTTATTTTGAAAATTTCCTAAAACACGTACAGCATTCATACGTTTTTTTTTATTCTGTATTAGTAATATTTGAAACCGAGTTCCATAGTAAGACCAATAGTGTTCAGTGCTTTGTAATTTTTTTTCTTGGCAGCAAAAAACGAAAACATGCAGGGTTGGTAAACACACCAGATAAACAGAAATACTGGCACGAGAACAACTTAATTCCAAACTTTCAATGAATGTAAACAAGAAAGTGAGCTTTCATTAAAATAAAAAAAACAAAACAAAACAAAGAACAATTCAAATCCCTTGGCCAATTAACTGTTTTAGGGACCCAGTCCTGAGAAGCACTGATTGGACAGTGGGGTAGACGACTTGCATTGTTGCATTGTCACTTGCACAGTCACCATAAACCTGAATCGTCATGGCGTCTCAAATGTCCTCCAAGACCACAGATTCCGTCACACACTTTTAAAAACCATCCTTACTTCTTGGCGATCACTGCGTGAGTGTCACAGAACCGGACAGGTACGCCACTCCTTTCCAAGATTTCCTCTGAGCGAAGAGGCCTCGCCATTATCATGTAGTGCGGATTGTGGGCGCGGCGAGAGAAGCAGTCGTAGCGCTCTTCCTGCTCCGGGACCTGGCAGCAGGGCTCCTGGCCTTTATTCACAGCCTGCTCCTCCTTACAAAACCAGTCCATCACATCCTGCCACTGGAAGAGGAGAGGGGGGCACAACCGACTTAGCAAGAGTTCAACTCTATATACAGCTATGGCTGGTTCTGACAGAACAACTTCTCATTTAGCCGATGACATTCTACAGGAAATTGCGCAGATTCTTTCTGGTAAACAGCATTGTTTTGCCCTTCGAAACAAAATGTTGATTTACTCTCCTTTAGGCAGTAAAATGATACAGGAGTATGAACACAAATCAAAGAATCTAACCGTGGGTGCGAACTTGTTCTTGCTGTTTAGGCAACATGTCATGCATGTTTACGGGGGCATATTTCACACACTTATTGTGTATTTGGGCAATAGATAGTTAAAAGTCAATTCCAACCTTCACACAATGGTATACGAGTGACTTTGTATTTTAAAGTTGCTGAAAACACCGATGGAAGTGTTGGAAACTTTTTTTCTTTGGTCGAAGCGGAGACCAGGAGACGTTGGGATATCTTTCCGGGAGAAGTTACCGTTTATTGAGAACTCGCCGTGCGTCGCTGTAGTCATCCGAGTCTAACTAAGACTCAGCTCGGCAGAGATTATACGTTTCAAGGGGGGAGGGATACACAGAGGTGGAGACAATCTAAACAAAGCATAGTATAGTCCAGGGATCAGCCTGGAAGTTCCCCGGCCCTGATCTCATCAGCATCGCAGTGCCTTTCAAATGTCTCTCCAGGTGCTAATCTAATTAGCCTGACAGTATCACTCAGACCTTCACATTATCATAGCGACAAGGGCACAGCCTGGCCTTGAGATTAGCGTTCACCTTTACTTCGGGCCCCTACTCCGTGGTCAGGAAGTCCATAAAGATGAAATGCTAATGTCTCAGACACCTGGGCTCCCAGACTTGATCTCATTAGAATGTCACCATCTTTACCTCCAACCCGCAAACCCAGTGTACCTATCTCTTTCAGTTCATACACTGTTATGTTGGAAGCTAGATTAAACAATTTATACATTTGTGATCCTACAGAAGTAAATTCAGGAGAACATCATTATTGGCTCACGATACGTTATAAGAAGTCGTTGTACAGCAGTGTGGAGAACAACAAAAAGCACATTAAAACCTTCTCATAATGTGGTCTACAGAGCTTTACTGGTGAGAGCCAACATCAATACACAAGAGAAGAAAACATGTTTTGTCTCTTTCTTGTTTCTTTCACCTTTAGAGTTGTTGATCAATTCTTAATTTAGAATGTGACACAGAGGAAATCACTGCAACACTGTGCCATGTTCCACTATACGAGTTATATTATTTTTCATACGCTGTTTTTCAAAAGGCCCTTTTGTCCCCTACATCTGCTGTGAGCATTAGTCATAAGTTGCCTTAAACAACAGAAAACATGTGCCTTCCACATTCAGGGCGGCTTTCATGACACGCGACAGTAATACCCATCTGTTGTATAAAAACAACCACGCAGCTTTTATTTCACTGGCGCGGACGGCACTTACCTTTCTCCCCACACAAGCCAGTGCTTTCCCCTCCGCCTTGCAACACCTGTGTATCCCCGTCTCCAGCTGGTTGATCACCTTGAACCGTCGAGCCAGCCAGCCATAGCCGTCGCCCGGGAGGCACTTAAGGGGGTAGAGGGGGCGCTCTGCTTGAAAGACGCAGATTGCATTGATGTTCTCGGAATTGGGTCGGCCGGGTGGGAACTGGATGTGAGGCACTTCATAGCCGTTGTCCCTCTCCTGCAAGCTCCCGGAAGCATTGCTGGGTGGGAACATGATGTATGACTGAGCGGGCCCTTTGAGATGTAGCTATTCCCTCACAGGCTCCCGCCCATCCTCCCTTATGCCATCATCGCCTCTACCTCAGCCTCTTCCCTCCATCTTTCCCTCTGTTTACCTCGGGCAGATGCTGCGGTTGAAGACGAAACCAGGTTCTTGGGGTGCTGGTGCATTGGATGTAGTTCCCTGTGCTATGTAAGTGGGATCGGGGGCGGCCTTCTCGAAACAGCTCCACATGGAATACCCTCGCTTCAAGCAGCAGTGGTAGTGGCTGGTCTTGATGGAGAACTCCTCATCACAGAATGTAGAGAGAGCACTCTCCCACTGTGAGAACAACCAGAAAATAGCTTTTGTGACTCTATATGCATACAACCTCATACATACGAGCAGAATGCCTACCGAATGGAGACATGTCAAAGGGCTCGATCTAGTGCTACCTGTCATTATATGAAAGTATATGGTTCACTCAAAATGCTCACCCGACATATCCGACATAGCCCACAGTATTCCCCATTACATATTAACACAGTTGGATTGCTGTTATTTATCTCGAGGAGCCATTGTGAGTACAAAAATGGTTCCTGGAATGGTTCCTTTGTAGTGGAAATGATCGAAAAAGTATTTAAGACCTCCAAGGGACCCTGTCAAGATGGCATCTTGATAAATTGAGTTGTGGGGAATCGTAATGTTTTAATATCACAGCTTATAATAAGGAAAAAAAAAGAAATACAATGTGTCACCAAACACCATACATGTATTTGAGATAATGAGGCTTAATCCCGTAAAAACACTAAGAGCTTAATACCATAAAATTACTCAAGATTTTACTTATGACAAGTAAGTCAGCAGACGCAACTACGCTTTGGCTAATTCTCCAGTTCTCACACTGAAACCCAATGCTAATAGTGACTGATTTCCATGCCTCTGTGCAGGACATGTGGCCACCTAGAACGAAGTTAACACCACGTGGCGACTGACTCACAGCCTGCAGCGCACAGCAGAGAGTCAGCGCGCTCTCCTGAGTCTCGTTCTCTCGGCAACAGCCGCTGTACCAGGACTCCGCGCGGTTGATCGCGTCCGCCTGCCGGATCTGGCTGCCGAAGCCGGAACTTGGGAAGGACTGGCGTGTGTAGCGGGGACGGGAATCGGCGTAGCTACACAGGAAGGGGAGGTTGTCCAAAGATGGCCGCGCCGGGGGAAAGGATACTTCAGGTATCCGCACACTCTGATGTCCAGTCGATGAGGGGCCTGGAACAGAGCAGCGGGAGATGTGGGGAAGGAAAGGGCACAAAGCACGAGGAGTACAGAGGTCGTAACAGATCTTACAAGCAAGTCGTACTTACGGGCAAGTCGTACTTACGGGCAAATCGTATGTACGGGCAAGTCGTACTTACAGTTGAACGGCCGTAAAATGTTACTATTTTAAAAATGAGTTAATTTAAGTCATATAATGGTCCATAATCATGCATGCACTACTTTGTGACACTCCAGAAAGGGTTGCATGACTTCAGGGTATCGTCTGCTTGAGGAAGGCCTAGCGTACCGTATAGTAAATCTATATCATGTACGAAGGCAAACCTTTGATTGACCGATGCTAAATAAGAACTGTATATTCCAGTTCCTACATAGTTCATTAAATTACAATTAAATTAAATGTCTCCTCCCAGGACTTTAGCCATGTTCAGGGGTCTGCGTGGCGGTGAGCTGTGTCGTCTTGTCTTGGTTGATCCTCTATTGGCAAACCGGTCTGTGTAGGGAAGCCTGACAAACTACCACCCAGACCATACCTGAAAAAGCCTGTGTAACCTGTCTGGAACAGGGCTAACGATACGCACCACTGATACTTGGCCACTCACACACCCCACCCAGACACAGCCAGAATAAGAGCAGAACTCAGACCTCGGTAACTAAAAACAACGACGACAGCTAATGGTTTATCTGGAAATTCCTGTGAACTTGTAATCCAAACATTCTGGCCCCTTTTCTCCCAAAGCTTAAAAATACTCACTGCTCTCTCCCCTGGCAAAGACATCTGGCTCACTTTCAGGAGTCTCTACGAAAACGAACAAATATGGCATTAAATGGGATTAAAAACTGCACGCAGTGCATCCCAGCCCTAAAACAGGGTGATTCACCTACCGATGTCAGAATCCGGAGCACTGAACCCTAAGTATGAAACATAAAAGAACATTTTCATATGACACATCAAGGCAACATTACTAAAGCATTAACGTTTTTATTCTTACCATTGGTAAATAAATATAACCAGCAGAGCAATTCAGCACAGGTCAAATTCATTAGACAATCTAGCTTTAGCATAACCGTTGTATATTTTTAGTAAGAACACTAACCATTTAGAAATCGTGAAAGGTCAAGGGGCACCTGTCGCTGAAGAAAGGGGGAATCATCTGCAATATACACATAGGCATACATTATTTATGTACATGTACACACGATACATAATGGAAAAAAAAATCTATTACTAGTTGTAGATAAACGATATGCGTTATTTGCGCATATTAGCGAAACAACGCGGTATGTTAAATGTCTGAGATAGATAAGTGGACGAAGGGATTACAAGCAGAGAAGAGCGACTGGACTGCGTATGAGGACTGATGCAGGGCGGGGAGGGAGGGGGGTGCTCTATAAAAGCGGTGCCCAGCTTACCTTCCGACGCCATGCATACCAGCAACGGGACAGTCAACGTCAGCCAGATTCTCAAAACTCCGCACCAGCCCATTGCTCTCCGTCAAAATGCGTGACGAGACTACGGCGGATACACTGAGAGGCAAAGATATCTGAAGACCGACTCCGCTGTCTTGTTCCCGCTGCAGCTCAATTTTAATCGGCTGATAAGCAGGAAACTTCTCGCAGGTCCGGGTTATCGACCAGTGCAACAAACTATTAGAAAGCAGGAGTATAAATACTTATGTTAAGGAAGCGCGCTATCGGAGAAGGGGTGGGCGCATACTGATTAAAAAAATGCGAGAATGGGGGAAGGAGGAGACAAGAAAACTGGGAAAGAAAACACACTTTACCAACTGAGTCATCCAGTGAAATTGTTAAGAATTACCAGTCTATAGGCGGGGCATAGCAAATGGATCCACTGAGTGGTTCCAGTAAAAGGGATGTTTATGTTCATTTAGAAACAGAATTCAAGGGGAAAACGGAAAATGAAGTGATCAGGGGGGCTCTATACCAAACAGAGCAAAATAAGAATGAACTAAAAGAACCACAAAATAACATAACTAGGGAACAGAGAAAAAGCAGAGAGCAAGGTTGGAAAATAACCACAAAGGTATAAAGAGAATAACCACCAGGACTACAACTAACAGGTTACCAACTCCGAAGACTAACTAAGGAAATGAACAAAGGGGCAGTTGTGGGCCTTTAACAGAACATAAGAAAAAGTAGCAAAGATGCCCCATTGTCCTGGGTTGATCATTTGAATCCAGACAGTGTTAGTAATTCATGATCATGGGGGAAGTCAGTGAGAGAATGGGGGTTCCAGCCTGTCCTACCCTATCCCTGCCTCAAGAAGGGGGGGGGGTCACTATTTATATGTAAATTCACTCACAAACACCTACACACAGCACCTTGTTGGGGAGGGTCTTTTGGGGTATAAAGGGGGGTGAAAAACTGTCCTTAATTTGTATTTGAGATGCCTTACAATACCCGCTGTATGTCTACACTGGATCACATTATATTATTTTTACTGTTCAATAAACCACCATTTTGCTGAAACTGTGGAGACACTGCAAGCGGATTCCTTAGAAAAATCAACCAATCAATGAAAGTGCAGGACAACAAGCAACCAGGTGGAATAAATTACAATGTACAAACACAGGAACTGGGAAACTTTGACAATCACTGAGGGCTAACACTAGGAAAGACTAAGAACACAAGTACAAGCGAAACAGAATTAAACCGCGCACAGGCAGGAGAAATCGTTAACAAGGACACATTGGTAAATAAACGACACCAAACACTAAGGCAAAACCAGTAATAATAACCCAACCGGGCCAGTCTCATGGAAGGGAGCAGATTCTGAGCCGCACGCACAGCCCATACAGCTGAGCAGCAGCCTAGGGAGCAGGGATTGAGGAGCTACAAAACATAGAAGGGGGAAGCAGGATGACCAGTGACACCTGCTGACCAAAAGGGGACAAAACGCATAAGACAGGGGCAGATGGGCACTCACCCTGACAACCAGGCAAGGAGGTCCTCCAACTTCTAGGACAGCTTGGAGCTTGGTGGCCAGATTGGCACTCCAGCCACTAGAGAAAACTCACACTGGCCCATTTGGACTGGTGAGGTGCTGAGGTATCGTCTACCACATGGCTCAGGTTCCTCATCCCTGCGGTGGTTTGTCATGTGCTGGGTGTGGCAACGGGCTGTAATCAGCATGTGCTCCTTGCCTCTGTCTATTACAAATCCTGAACTTGATGAGTGTTAATCGTGGGTGCAAGGATGATTCAATAAAAGCTAAACGGACCGTGTGCGTAAGGAGGGAACTGAGTCAGAAGGCAAAGCTTTCAATTAACCGGTCGATCTGCGTTCCTACCCTCACCCGTGCTCATGGGCTTTGGGTAATGGCCGAAAAAGTGACAATCCAACTACAAGTCTCTTCTGCAGGGTCACTGGGCTCAGCCTGAGATATAGGGTGAAGAGCTCAGACATTCAGGTGGGGCTCAGAGTTACATTTCTGTGTCTGGCCTGAGAGCGCCTCGGTATTCCATCGGAGGAGCCGGTGACGTGGAGGTCTGGGCTCCCCGCTCCGATTGCGACCCACATGACCTGGCCCTCGATAACTGGCAGATAATGGAATGGAAAAATAATTGGAGCTGACCCGGGGGCGGCTGACAGTTAAAACTGCTGACCAAGGGGGTCCTTCCCAGCGAATGTTGCTGCGAATTACAAATTTCTGGGATATTCCCTAACATTAGCAGAACTGCTGTTCGACGCACCAGGAAGTGGCGCGAAGGCCAAAATTACGAGTTCATCGGAAACATTTAGAAATTTAGTTCTGCCTGGAAAATGATTAAACGTTTGGTTAACTATATCACATCTTTTGGCATTTCTTCTCCATTTCTGTTACATCTTAAAAAAAAATAATGTTACTTTCATTTAGAAATAATAGTGATAGGCGCCGTTGGGCGGAGAGCCCGTTTAGCGGTTTGCGGCTTAAATGTTACCCACAGCACTTCTGCGAGTTATGTTGAGAGTGACAACAGATGGTTGCTCATGAACCCGCCAAGGTCAGTCAAACTGATGGGGTACATCAGGGATTTGACTGAATTAGGTAGTGTACCAAATTGGGGAAAATGGAACTTCATTAAGCATTGCATGCATGCATTGTTTAAAACGAGGGGGGGGGGGAGACTAAAATGTACTATAAGTCAATGTTTGTTATTCCTCTTATGTCCTCCAACTAAAAAAAAAAAATGTTTTCCTTAAGGAATCTCATAGTCTGGATTTTAATGTTGGGCAAGGACATTGAAGAGTATATTGAAGAAGACTAAACATCCATTCAGCCATGAGGAGAGGAACCCTGCCAGGGTCAGAGCTATATTTAATTGCATGTCGATGGTGGATGTTTAACAAGACAGAGATTTACAGTGTTTCTGAATACATTGAACGCATTGTCTAGAATGCCAGATGCTGCCTGAATGGCAGGAAAAGAAAAAACACACTGGCGTTATTTTAAAAATGAATTTATTACCAATATTTCTTTTTCACAATTAAGTGCAAATGATGAAACAACAACATAATTAGCATAGAGAGCTTCATAGAATTGACCCAAAAGTGAAATCAAATTAAACTTCAAAGGTGAAGCTTAACAAACAACTATTTTACTACGCTTTGCTAAATAATTCTTAACTCCCAGGTGAAACACTAAGAGGATCAGAGTGTCGGAGGTCATGTAAATTATTTATTAAAGTATGACCTGTAGTTGTTCAAATGCTACTAATGGCTCTAAAAGAGAGACTATGATGCAGAAGTTACCGGGGAGAAATGATATAATGTCTGTATAATGTCCTGCGTGTCACAATCAGAGTTGGGTAATTCAGGCCCAGAGACTAGAAGTCCAGACCCGCATTTTGCTTCAAACAACCAGTTTTGAACTCTGTGACTGTGACTCTTTATGCAAACAAAATCCCGGTCTGGACTTTTTCCTCGCTGGACCCGAATTACCCGACTTTGGTCACAATGTGCATCTTCAAGGTGTCAATGGTCACCTTTAAGCCCAGTGTAGCCGTCAGCCAAACACAACCACTGGGAGGACAAACAGAGACAACCTGGAGAATGGAACGGACTCGAGCATCAAAGCGTGCCAGCAAAGCAAACTAAGGAACTTCTGGATACAGTTCTTGGGTCTACAGAAACAGCACGCATACCTATTGCATAATGGCACCACGTTTATGTCTAGAATCATGGCTATTTCTTATCATTTTAAAAGGGCACACCTGACTCCAACAACAGAATATTTTAACCACACAAAATGTTAATATAAATTGCATAACATATTACCTTTTTAAATTATATAGAACCACAATGGACACACCCAGTGACGCCGTGACTTATGTATCATCATCAGAAATGAGTCTCTCATATTAGAAAAATTTCTGCAATAAAAAAGCACCTAAACATTGTCATTACTTAAAAAAATAATTCATTACACACAACGTACTTCTCACACATATATTGCTAATGCAACCATTTTCTGCTAATTTCCTGAATTACAAAAATATATGTACTCAACAGACTGTAACATGGGTGGGACCCCTTTTATACAATGAATTTTAAGTGCATTGATTTGGATATTTATGTATCATCTGTGCTTATTTATTACATTTCTATTTATTTATTTATTTATTTATTTATTACAGACTGTGTCACAACTATACTAAACCACTATCAAGATGTTTGATACCGATCAGTTTATTTTTTTTTTGGGGGGGGGGGGGGGGGCGCCTCGGCTTCTGTTTAAACACTGCCCCGAAAGGGGCAGGCATCAAGGTCGTGGAAAGACCATTTTTGAAGGGGGGGGGAATGGGGGTTG
>JAABNY020000136.1:14253922-14266794 GCA_015164015.2 Brevimyrus niger
TCCCCGTTTTTGCACCCCTAACCTCTTCCCTCGCCCCCACCCCCCCAGCCCGGGCCCAAGTAGTACGTTTTGGCCACCCCCCCCCCCCCCCCCCCCCCCTTTTAAAAGCCGCTACCAGTGTCCTACTTACCCCCTCCGCTTAACTGGAGATACGGGGGCCCTCCATGAACATGTATGTACCACAGGTGTGTAGGTGACAGACACTGCCAGCCCAACTATGTCTGCACATGGGGCTGTGAGGGGGGGGCAGAGGGGTAGCTGGGGAGGGGGGGCAATTAATCAGCGCTCTATCACTTCACCTTTCAGTTGCCATTGCTTTTATGTCAATATGTGGAGACTCTCACACTTCACATCGTTGAGTAAAATATGCACAAGCGTGATTCCGGCAGCATCACAAAACACCTGTTTTGTAATTAACTTGATGTTTTCCTAGAAAGCGCAGCACTCCTGTGACCAGGGGACTTCCTAGCTATTGGGGCAAGTCAAGTTTACCTGGGGCTTGACTGTTTTTTTTTTTTTAAGGGAAGAATGGCATCGGGGTTGAAGCACTCGGAGCTGTAGCCCCGAGTGATGGGAGACCCTACCGACACCCGTGACTGTGACAGTGTCGGCGGACCAGCAAGGTGAACGTCGACCCACTAGGTCTCAGGTATCGCGATCCACAAAGATAACCGTGCATCAGCCAGGTGGTGTGGTTCGCCAAACAGACAAATGCAAGGAGCCTCTCCACGACATCTCTGTAAGAATGTAATTAAAATGCAACACGAGAATGCCTGACGATCTCCAGCCCACATTATCTATGAAATTACCGTTGGGTGACGGTTTCTGTGAGTGTGCTGTGAAGTCCCTTCCTGAAGTGTAGTGGCAAAGCATTGCACATCAGCAACAATGTTATGGTTTCATCTCCCAACTGCTCACCCGGCACATGGTGACAGCAAAGCCTGGACACCTTCAGAGGTGGAAGGGGGCTTAAACATCTTGGGTGGGATGCTAGATAATCACGGGGCGCATTACGCAAATTTTAGAAACCAAATGATGCTGCCACCTATTTCAACCGTGTTTTGTTATGCTATTCAACAGATATTGACAAAGTGCCTGAAAACCAATGACTGCAATAAACAAATTATTTTTTAATCGGACTTTGGCGTATTCGAACGTGTGATGACATTGTAGATGGTGTTTATGCTTGTGTGACTTCAGTAGAGTCACCGATGTGCATGACTGTGGTTGAATGGAGCTCAGTTGAAAGGTCTTTTTGAATGAGTCGTGTTCCTTCAGATGTGGACAATCTGCTTTATTACAGTAACACCCTGATGTTTGTCACCTTACTGGAACATCTCCATTCACAAGTTCAAACACACACACACACATCAGCAAGAGCCAAAGGAGTCACATCCTTTTACTTTGCGAGCATCATCCCTTTTGTCTATCTTTGCATTTCGCTGTTTGAGTTGCACATCTTTCCCCCAGTCTTTGTAAGAGCACCGCGTCTTGTTTCCACTTGATAAGAATAACATCATCCCAAACAGATAAAGCTGTCTGCAACTGGTCATTCTTTTTTGGCAGACTGCCCGGGCACAAGACTCCTCCACCACCAGCCAATTATGGTCACCCCACCCCATAAAGTTGTCCAAAGTTATATGTGCAAAGGTGTATTTGATATGAATTGAGCATCGCTACTGCGCCTTAACTAATACATCCATCTGTGTTATTTCATGTCGGAAAAGAAACACAAAGGTGAATATTCTGAAGTCTGGGTATCAGAAGGCGCTCGAAAGCACCATCTATTGAGGGGGAGGTACGACGTGTGTACGATTCACCACTGTAAAATTATGCACCATAAACATGGACAGTATCTTCAGTGAGAGTTAACTTAGCTATGTTCACGGGTAAGTTAGCGTCTGTCCTGAATAGACGAAAATTCGGAAAACATCGTGAAACTGGATGCGTAATCACTATAACATGAAACGAACGGATGAACTACATCCAAGTACATCTGGCCTGTGATGCATTTTCCCAAAGCATCTCTTCTGCATTTGTTATTTGAGTGTTTTTTGTGCAACGCCGTCTGCTAAGTTTCCATTTCTACTCCACAAGCATGAAAATGTATCATGAATGAAATACACACACCAGGCTTATTAAAGTAAAACCATGTATTTCCATGTCTCCTGGAAGTAAGAATTATGATGCATACTGAAAAACTATATTACTATGTTAGAATACTTATAAAAAAATATTATAAACAACTCAGCATAGCAAAAAAAAAAAGTAAAATGCATATACAGTTAATATTATTTAAATACTGTTTTTAAATAATACCAGCATGTAACAATGCAACTAGGGCTGAGTCAGTATAACCCTTTGAATCAAAGTGTATTTTATTGATGGAGCCAGCAGAGATGACATATTTTAGGTTAGTTATTAAAATCCCTCTGACTGAAAGTCTCCACCAATGTTAAATTAATTCAAATAAATTAACACAAGTAAATATGGCGATAAACACCCTAAAGCCATTTCTATTTTTGTTCTTGGCGGCAACCTTTAAAAAATAAAAATAAAAAAAAAACGGGCAGTTATAACAGCGAAAATTCATAAAGTGCTCAGCATGTCGTGCACACGCTGCAAAGATGTCGCAGGTCATTAATCAGACGGCGAGTGCCGTGCTGCTGGTTGGTGGCGTAGGGGCTCGCGTTTGAGGTCGTGCCATTACTCTCCAAATAGATGTCCTACATTGATGGATATAAACAGCCCTGAAAAAGAGAAAGAAGGACAGTCAACAAGGAAAGGAGACTTTGAAATAAGCGAATGATGGATTTAGCCTGCCATGAAAGTGGGGTGTGAGGTGCCTGTGTAAATTACTAATTTTTTTTTCTTTAGTGTTGCATGCTGGGATTGTCAAGGAATAGGCAGCCCTTTGACTGCGTTACCTGTAGCCTCTGTGTGCAGCTTGGAACCGTCCGAACTGGTCACTTGGCAAGAGACAAAGGTCTTTCTCCCCTCGACCTTATCGAGGACAGAGTCAATCAGCACCACGCTGCCCAGAGGAATGGGACTGGGCGGCATAGGAGAGAAAATTCAGATGCCGCAGGTTATGACGCACAACGCACACTACAAACTCACGTTAGCACTAAAGCAACAGACTTCTGTAGCTGAAGAAGTAGAGCAGTGTTTTGCCGATAACACAAAGGTCACGGCTTCAAATCCCAGGGACCACACATAAATTGTAACCCTTTCTCTTTCTGTAAGTTGCTTTTAAGAGTCAGATAAATTAAATAAAAGTAATAAGCGATTAATACAATTCCCACAGTGCCGTTTCAGTAACTCGTCACTAATCTAGAAATATTATTTTAAATGAAGGAACCGGATTGAACGATGCCGAATTTGATTATGATGCCTTCTTTCTTGATGAATAAGACTGGCAGCTGATTTGTCAACACACCTGCAGTAGTTGATGTTGAGGTTGGCTGTCATGACTATTCCAGAGAGGTACCCAGCGAGGGTACCCAACGAGGTATCTATGATGGTGGCTATAGCACCACCATGGACGTTCCTGCGGATGCATCATCGTGTTAAAGAGACAGTCCATTAACGCACAGAGTCATACGGCACCAAGCAGACATACAGCACCATGCAAAAGTCTTAGGCAACCGTGGAAAATTATATTTAAATGATCTTCACGTTGGTGTAAAACTTCGCTGTCTGTCAAACTGTCAGCTTAATCATTCTCAAAACCTCTCCTAAAATCACCCCAGCATTTGCGGCAAACGTCCAATGTACCCATGCATTTTTTGACCCGGCCTCATATGGCTAATCAATATCTCACTGACTTTTTAAAACTATCTAAAAGAAGTTATTGGTTGAGCTTGTGATAAAATTTTACAAACGTACGGAACGGCTGGGGTGCCCCTGAGGAGAGGTTTGGGAAGTGAAGCTGTTTTTCATTAACCATCCAACAAGATATCAATAAAGTTTTAGAGAACAGAAGAAATCCTCCCCCCCCCCCAATTTCCATGTCCTCTGAAATCCCTCCCCTGCACAACTATCTGCCTGTATGTCACACTGTGGTCCAATGTCATTTCCAGTCACTGTCCATCTGTATGTGGATGGTTTGACAGTAAAGCCCGCTTCACTTGAATTTATAAGGCTCAGCGAGATAAACTTTTAAATATCTCATTCAGTTAAAGAAATATTAAACATCAATACAATTTAGAACAGTTACAGGATCTTATCCCTATGATTTGTCACTTCGCTTAATGAATATGATCTGCATGCAGGTGATGTCAGCGGACGTCCGCTAACCCAGGAGGCCCCTCCAGAAGATGGCCTGCCTGGAAGATGCAGACGCAGCGCTTCTCCGACTTGTTCATGAAGACGACATACTCAAAGGCTGCACCCTGCTCTTCTTTGTTCCGGGTGAAGAGGCGGGCCTTCTCCTTCAGAAGCTTACTGAGACACTTCCCGCCTGAATTACAACCCAGAGACACGGTACGTCTAACAATGACATACAACGACAAATGGGTAACAGAGACATACGAACACATTCTTCTACATTTTATGATGCCTAAAAGCATCACATAAAAGCCATGTGGATACTTTGAGCTATGTTGCACACCTGCTGCGTATTTGAGTGTGCGATTATAGCTGGGAATTCTCTCCCATCCTCCTGGCTTCTTCTCACCGCCCTCCATCTCCTTCTCGCAAAGGTTGCTGTAATGGTCATACAGCCTCCGCATCTCCGTGCTCCAGGAAGGGTTGGGGAGGCTGTAGTCACGGGGTGGAGAGGAGAGCAATGGCCATTCCGACACCTAGCGGAGATTAAGAACATTACGTGAATAGGCCAAACTTTCGGGAAAAGCCACACGGGAGAAATGGTCAGGGCTTACTCGGCATACTTCTCTTTCAGTTTAACAATGACTGGATCACCGCGAATAAAAACCTTCTTACCGACACAGCGCGAGAGCTGAGCCAAGGAAGCAGGGCTGTTCTGGGGATCAGCCGCAGCATGGCGCTCTTGAGGGGATGAGCGGAAACGGTGTGCCGCACGTTTCGGCAAAATATTCTAGTCACCTGCAAACCGTGTCGTAGCATGACGACCAGAAGAGACACCCGCTTTGACTCAAGATCACTACCTATATTAACTGAAGTTAGCCTATTTTAACTGAATATAAAAAAGCTACACAGATACCGAACAGAAATTTAACTGAAATTTTCTGGTGTGAAATACGTAAATACCTCCTACGCAAAAACTAAGATACCCTTATTTTAAGTGTTTCATTACAAATACAAAAACGCGTTATAAGTACGGTTCTCAATTGGCTTTTACTTGCCATCCGGTATCGCCAAAATTTAATATTACATAGCTAAACCCCAAAAAAACAGAAATAACTGGTTTGCTAGATACTGATAGAACACGTTTTATTTGAAAATGTCGCTTGACTCATATACACTATATAGAATAACGAAACGTGCGGCAATCCGTGCCTGCCTTTTGCTTCCTTTTCGCCGGTAAATGACTTTCAGTTGCAGTACGGCACGTAACCTTAATGACCACTTCCTGTGGAATCGAGGCGCTGGCAACTTTGGTCATGTGGTACTAGTCCTTTACTTTGATTGGTTGGATTTCCTGACACGGGAAAAGATGTTATAAACTTCCCTGGGATAGGCTGGTTTGGTGGAGCGCGCTGTGGTTCCACGTCCTCGTGGCTGTGCGTTCGAATCCCCGCCTCGATTTTCGATGACTTTGCCCTCAGCTGATTCGCTATATGGTTCGCATGGCAACGCACTTGTTGCACTGTTGTAACAGTTTGGGTTAGAAACAAGTAACAGGCTGGTCGTGTTGCTTTAGTTTTTTTCTTTTTCTTTTTTCTGAAATAGTTTTTAATTATTGTTATCCATATCGCCATATTGTAAAGCAGCTGCAATGAGCCTGTTTCGTAATGAATACCAGACTCGAAACTCACCGGTTCAAAGAGAGAAGGAGCGAATGAAGGTGCAAACTTTAACACGGGTGACTTACCCTTATCTTAATAGATAGGTAGCCTTATCTATTAAGATTAGGATTAACTGTAAATATAAATTGTGTGTGTGTGTTGCGGACAGGGGCGCCGCTAAGGGGGGGAAAGTTGGGACAATCCTAAGGGCCCAAGCCCTTTAGGGGCCCCCAGAGATCTGCTTTATTAATAATAAAGGGGCCCAACCTCATATTTTGTCATAGGGCCCAAAATTGCTAGCGGCGCCCCTGGTTGCGGATATAAAATGCAGTTTGCCTACCTACTTGTTAATTAGTACACACGTAGCAAAGTTTCAGATAAACTTTTAATGATCGATGAAATTTTGCTGTATTTTTTGTAATTTCCTAGAAGGAGATGGAGCTGACGGACAGAATAGGAGAACTTACCAGGTAGGTCATTCTCCGGTCTTATGGTCCTAATTTTGATATGTTTGGTATAATTGATAAGTGATTAACAATATAACTTTTTTCTACTCTATACTTTATAACTTTTTTGTACTCTCGTATACCCTTGGCCTATACATCAGATTTTTAATGCATTTTTTCATTACTGATAGCATTAAACATAAATAACCATTCTGAATGGCCTCTCCTCTTCTGCAGCATGAACAGGATAATGCAGAAGGCTGACTTTGAGTGCTCATCCCAGGCTGTTTCGGCCCGGGTCCAGAGACACAAGCAGCTAATACTGCAAAGAGAAGCTGAGCTGGGACGCAGATCACTTATCCTGGTGAGGGAAAAAATGAATGGAGAGCCGATAGTTTAGTATTATTATAATGCAACTCGATGTCGCCTCCTAGTGGCCATATAGACGACAATCCTAAATAATGTCCGGGGTAACCAATGTGATTTTAAAACTCGATATTCGCCCAATTCCCAAGTTTTGGGGAATTTCAAGGAAAAATCAATATCTATATAGAAATTTGTGATTTTAATTTATTTTTATTTAATATAACATTGTTTGTATTTGGTATTTTAATTACAAGTTTTATTTTCTTTTACAAATCCTTTTACCGGTTTTAAAAAATCTTTTCAGGTTTGATCAATAATGTAAGACTGTAGAGCAAAGTTTAATATAATTATGTAATGATGATATAAAGATTACTGTTTCTTAAATTTTACAGCTGTTCTGCTTACCTTCATAACCAGGGGCTTTAATGGCTTTAAATTAAATTAATGAACTAATTTAGTTAGTTGTGCAGATTTGGAATGTGTGAGTTCCGCTCTTATGTGGAACCTGGAACAGAGCAGTAATCAGAGTTCTGTGGGCACTAAGCAATGATCCTTCCTGCATGTCTGCAGTGTATTTACCTAACAAATGTCATTTCAACAGGCACGCAGGGCAGCACTGCAGAATCTTTTGGAACAAGAGTGGCAGCAGTACACAGTGGAACTCAAACAGATAGGAAAAGCATTTTACCTCCAAAGGAAATGAAGTGACATCACTTCCTGTGTAGATATTAAAGGGATGTAGGAGGGTAAGATAAACCTGCAAAAAAATCCTTTGTTTGTTTATTCAGTCTCATCAGCGATGAGATAAATAAGGAAGTGATGTGTTCATATCAAGTGCCTCAGAATTTTTAAGAATAATTTATCAGGGTTAGCCCCATTCTGGAATTCATGTATCAATTTCAATCCAAAGCAGGAAATGGAACTGGAACCGGATCTCCCTGAAATTCGAGTTAAATTCTAATTCTGTTCCCCATAATTTTTTTACCACCCCAAACTCCAGTTCCATTTCCTGATTTGGAGTGGAATTGCTGAATGCATTCCAGAATCGCCCCAATCCTGTAATTTTACATAAACCTCAGGCAACCTGGCAGAAATACCAGTAGTTGGATTCTGCTTAATTAAATGCTAAAATTACAAATTCTAAAGGTGATTGAGTTCTGTAGTGATTAATTCTAGTATTCTAGTATAATAGAACAATAGAATTATTATTAAACAACAGAAAATGGCAAGATAAACGCTCTTGGATCTGTGAAAAGAATAAATGTTCATTTCAATGTCTAAACCGGTCTGGGGCCTTCAACGAAGATAAGATATTCTTAGCTTCTAAAGCCAAGGCCACATTCCAGTGTCTCTCCTTAGACCTAACAAACCTAATGGCGTCATATGAAAAATAACCAGTCTGTCTATGTTTAAGGTTACAAACTGTACAGAACAGGGAACACAAGTGAAGGAGGAAGGAAAAAGTCAAAACATGCCAGAGCGGTATTACTGCATATTGGTATGTGTATAACTGGATCCTTGTGGTTTCAAACCATAGGCTCAAGCTCCCCCAACCCTGCCCAGGTCAATTAGTTAGGAGACGGATGGATAGAATCCATATTAACATTGACATAATTCGTAATGCAGGGACAACGGACGTGAAATTCGTCTCTCCATCTTACTGTTATTCATTCTTCACCAATATGGTCGCGTAGTTGCATCGAGTCTCGCATTATGTACGCTGAATTTGCGGGAATTATTGAAATTATGCACAATTTGTGAGATTCTGTCATGCGAGGCCATTCGTTGTGGAAAAATTACCGCACCTCAGGGTCCACTATGATGCCCCAGTCCCTCTGGCACCATGTCTGTCTCATTTCACACAACCCGCATAAAACAGCCACTAGAAGAGACCCATAGAAGTACACATAGGAGATTCACTGAATCTTTTCTTGGTAAAAAAAAAAAATTGAACTTTCTGCCAGCACTATTTATGAACTCGATGGTTCTGAGTTTCTGGTAACTGAGTAACTTACTTTATGGTGTTTCCCAAATACATGCCAGATCTGGGCCCCGATTTTTTTGATGGGCTTCTTAATCATTCTTATGCCATAACAGCAAACGCGGCGGGATGCGAATGGCGACTGACAAAACGCTACATACCGCCGCGTTATCAGCATCGCCAGTTGTGCTACATTGTTGACTAACCAAGCTAGTTGCAGTTTGTACAATCAAATGAGACGTTTATGAAACTCAGTCGACATGAGATGACCAATAGTTAATCAGTAAAAGGCTATGATACAAGGTTCACAATGAGGGAAGTTTACAGGCTAAGCCGTCTCAGAAAATGTCTCCCGACGGTGATGACTGAGCCCACTCAAACGTAACCCCGTCCCGGGACTGACATCCCTTGCATTTCTCATTTTGCCAATACCATAACAGCATCTTTTGTTTTCCCCCCCCCCACACTTTTTGTAAACCCCCCCCCCCCCTCCACGTTCTTCCCATGCTTCTTATGTTCTGCACTCTGCCCAGACCAGTCTTACAAAAGGCAATGAACGTGGGCCTAAAGAAACAGAGAGCAATTCCAGACTGTTTTAGCAATGAAGACAATCTGATTATCCCCAATACCATTTCAGGTAGGTGTCTGCTATATTAGTAACAGGCCAATGGCGGCGATGTCCAGCTACCTGTACAGTACAAGTGCTTTTAACTCGCTTGTCAATGCATTGATAATTTTTGATATCTGATATTTCACAACATTGAAATCTGTGCAGCCTGATAAGCCTTAAGTAAGTCAATCACTCAGGTGACAATTACATACTTTCCCTTACATATCCTGTTTTTTTCCCCTGTAGAAAATATACATAGACGCAAATGTAAGAGCAAAGACTTTATTTATCTGACCTTCATCACCCACTTTGAGTTTTCTGTTACGTTATTTGGTGCATTTCCTCAGCAGACAATAGCGAAACAATAGCAAATAAGCTGTTTGCTGCATGAATGCTACGTTGCTCTTTTCAGTAGCACTTTACTTAAAGCAGTCATTATAATGCATTCATAAAGTACCATAAACACAACTATAACTGTTTATAAAAAGGTATAACACATTATAGCTACATTTACACTATAAATACCTTTATAATGCATTACAATGGTCAGTATAAGTCATGGATATGAAGACGTAAAAATTAATGGAGAATCCCAACAAAGATATAATTACAAACCTGTGTGTGTGTATGTGTGTATTATGTTTATATTATGTTCCCCACAGTGTAATAAAAACCTTTTATTTTGATGTTGTGGGGACCTGGGAATACAATCAAAATTAAGGTTAAGGTTAGGTCCAGGTAGGGGTTAAGGTCGTCATGTTGGGATTAGAGTTTTCTCCATGCAAGTGAATGGAGAGTCCCCACAAAGATACAATTACAAACCTGTGCGTGTGTTTCTATGTGTGTGTGTGTGTGTGTGTGTGGAGGGAGGGTAGTTTTAGTGTAGGCCTCATTTTGGCGCCTGGGCATTTTCACACACCTTCCTGCAAATGAGAGAGAAAAAGCACTCAGATTGACTGTAAACTACTCTTCCGGGGGGGGGGGGTGTCATCCCCAGCTCATTTGCAGGTATAGTGCTGTAAAAATCCTTACCTTGCTTCCTCATTCTTCAAATCCACAAACTGACACAGTTTAGTATCTCTTTCTGAGATCTGCTTCTTTAATAGTGTAATTTGTTGTTCTGCTGCCTTTTTCTCATTCTCTTGATCAGCTGTAATGACCAAAAAGAAGCCCCCTTAAAAAGAAGCCCCCTTAAAAAGAAGCCCCCTTAAAAAGAAGCCCCCTTAGTTGGTGTCTTGGGAATTTTAAGCAGTGAGCTCTGCTGTTAAATATTAACTGAATTTCAGCTTCCAGATACAGATTATTGAGGAAGTGTTGTATAGGATAGCATGAGTGTCTGGAGGGATGTGATAAAGTGAATGTTGCATTTCTACTGGGTTGAACAAACAATGGATATTAATGGATATCAATTGTAAAACTGCGGCATTATGCAGGGGGCAAGAAGCACAATGAAATATGTTGCAGTACATATAGTAAAAGTGTGGCACAAATTGAAGTATTCAATAAATATTTAAAAAGTTGGATTTTCAGAGGTTACAAGTGAGTATTTTCAGCTGCATGTGAAAGTGCTGCTTCCCAATGTCTAGACACATTTTTCTCACACATACACAATTTATTATTATTATTGTACAAAAACTCCTTCATTTTTTGTGAAGCTGCCTTGAGACAATGACCATTGTTAAAAGCGCTATATAAATAAAAATGAATTGGATTGAAAATCGAATAAAATCTGCGTTGACTAGTCAATTCACTCATACTTGACATACAGGACTAGCATCATGTAATCTGCAGTACCTTTCAGCTTTTTCAGATCTTCATCTGCAGCAGTCTTCGACTTCACCAGCTCTGCCTGAAGAAAATGGCGTCGGTCGTTATTTACAGGAAAAATGCGAGCACAAGATCACTGTGAAATACAGCAGGGACATTTGACATTTGGCAGAAATGTGTATGTAGTAAACAATAACAGAATTAATTCATCATAAAACAGCCTGGATACATTTTATTTTAACGTCTATTGGGTGGTATACGGCTCAGTGGTTATATCTCAGTGTCTGAGATCGGAAGGTTGCTGATTCAAGACCCAGCCTCAGTAGAACAGTCTAGATAGATGTAGATATGAAACTAATAGTGAGTGACTATATTGGCCTTGTACTGCATGAAACTTAAAGACTTCACAGTACACTTAAAATTTTATTTATTAACTTAGTTTTTCCATAATATGTATTTAATATAATCTAGATCATGCATGTTCCATGTCGGTTGTCAGGCAGGTCTAACATTCACTCTTTTCTAACATTCACACTACATTTACCCTAATCATGTGTTTAGTCCTGATGGGATGTCATCCATGACAGGAAATAAACTTTGTCACACACTAAGGGCAATTCAGAGACACCATTTCACCTAATTCTAATGAATATAAAAATTAAATATTAGTGAAAAGAGTGAGAACCTTCAAGCACTGCAATGAGAAACCATGTTCCGATGCTGTTGCATGTTCCCATAACAGTTCGATACCTTGTGTGTGTTGCATGCCTGCAGATTGCCCGAAATTTCTTCTTCAGCCTTCAACACATTGGCCTTCTCCTTGGTCAGCCTGTCTGTCTTATCAGCAGCAGTTGAAAGGGGACCACTGAGCTCCTGGATCTTCTCCTTGGCCGCATCATTCTTCTTTTCCGCCTTTTGCACCTCCTCCATGACCACCCGCACACGGTCCCTGAGGTTTTGGAGGACCATCTCCTGCTTGACGGCATAGTAAGCCAGCACTAGCAGGGCGGAGAAGCAGAGGAGGACCGCCACGGCAGACAACCGCATGATGCTGGGGGCAGAAAGGAAGGGCAGGTGAGCCGCAGAAGGTGCACTTCTCCAGCTCATTGGTCAAAGGTCACGCCAGTCACTTCATCTTTTTTTCCTGCCCTGCCCCCCTCCCCTTCGCTAGTCGCTCCGGTTTGATCACCCGCAGGCAGCCCTTCTGGTTCGACCGGATCAGAGATGGAGAACCTCGAACAATACACACCTCACCCACCTCCTTGACTTTTATTCCCAATGTTGCCCAAGACCTCAAAATGAGACTCCATAGTATGTAGCTAATACGCTTACATTAATTTCATTTAGAGGCTTTTGTCCAGAGCAAAGGCAATGCATGCGTGATCTTATATTAATATTATAATCTCATAACATTAACCTGCTTTCCAGTCTTAGTTTAACATGAGTCTAAATGCTTTAACGAAACTAAATATTTACAGACAGGACTGAACCCAACACAGTCCCTGACTGACAATGCATACAAGATGACTGTACCACATGTAAATGGAACCATATCACATTCAAATTTTCAGTGCTCTGTTTTGTTTCTGACAACATGCATCAGACATAAGCAATCTCTGGCCCAACGTCCTTGAGCAAATTGTTTGCCTGCAATCAGCGGCGCTGCTAAGGATTTTGGGCCCCATGAAAAGAATCGACAGGGCCCCCAACACAGCTGAGACAATTTTATTGGGGGCTTCTCTGGGCCCCCTCTCAGTCATGGGCCCCGAGAA
>JAABNY020000136.1:14277783-14292714 GCA_015164015.2 Brevimyrus niger
TGAGGAAATAGAGAGTACAGCTTCAGCACGTATACAAAGTTAATATGATAAGATACATAAAATTTCATTCTAACAGTTAGCATGCCTTCACGTTTCACATATCCTTTGACTCACCATTACCGTGTCCCCGTGCACAGAGCACAAATCTGTTCCTAACCTGCAAGCTACTGTTAGACTTTGTGTGGGAGTCACAAACCACACACCTGGGGGTGGAAGAACAGAATGGGGACTTTCATTATGGAACTGGGGATGGGTTCAACAAACAAGGGAGAGGCATGAAAAACGTCAGCTGTCCGGACCACACAATGAAAATGAGTGCTGCTCATTCCAGATCAGGCGTTATGGCCCGTGTGTGTGACTGAGGCTGTGCCCTGAGGTCACAACAGTCAATTGCGTCATATAGCCCATATAGGTCACAACAGCCCAGTGTATAATTTGGCAGGTGAATTGACATCCATGAGCCACATGCTAACTAAGCAAATGTGAAAGTGAGGAGTGTTTGCCATTCCTCTGATTGTAGGACGCGCTAAGAAAATGGGATTTATGTAGAATGGCTTTTTCAGTGTCCCCACTGGGCAGGGTAGCTGCAAGCGGAGAGGCTCTTCTCAGTCACTTTCTAACTCGGCACGATTTCAGAAAACTCAGCGGTGCAGTTCTGTTGCTCTGAATTTCCTAGATCCGGTTGGAAATGAGTGATACGTCGGCAGTTTTTTGATTCAAAGTGAAACACAACATCTTGCGTCACACACAACCTCCTAGCCTGGTTTACCATTGCATGATTATGCATACTTATTAATCATTAATGGTCGCCCAAGATTGCTCAAGGTACAAGATGGGTTGGGCTAATGGGTAAATTAATTGTAGACTGATCCAAATCACCCTCACCTGCCGTCTGGCACATACCTGCTCATTCTTACCCATTCCCCCCCCCACCAAACTTTATGGCTCCAAACCCACGCCATCCCTGACATTTTTACATACCAAATGTGATTAACAGAGAATGCCACCAAACTTGTCTTTCCTAAACGTTTCTTTTGTACTAAAACAACTTCTCACGTGATTCTCCTTACAAGAGGCCAGATGTAAGTACATCTCATTTAGTAATTCAGTTCCAATGATTATGTCCTTAAATAAAAGGTCTCTACGCGAGTATCACGGTAGCCTAGGCGTGACCGTGACTCTGCTTACGACTCTACTTCAGCCCTCCATACTCAGCTTCTTTTATCCTTCGTGACGTGGACATTTTTAGCGACAGGCTGTACATTCTGCTTCAAAGATAGCTCTCGTGTTGTTGTCAGGCGTACGATATTTGCTCGAAAATGCGCTCAGTGATCAGGAAATAGATTTTTTTATTACCGTCGTACTTCCGCCGCCAACCAAGGCATGGGTGTATAATGCTCCTTTTTCATTTTCCAACTGTCAGTTTATTCCAAAACACCAAGCTAAGTAAATCTTATAACAATTGTGCATGCGTGATGAGCTCAATGGCAGGTCTGAACATTTGAATAATTTGCATTGCTACACGGGCTTGATTAAAGGTAATAAAAACACGGTGATGTAAACATCAAAGAATGACTTTCAAATTGCATTTTGAAATGACATCGGCAGTATTACAGAAATTTGTATGAAAATGATCCCATATTCTTAAGGGTTTATAAAATGTATACCATAATGGCTAGATCAGGGGTGGGCAGTCTTATCTGCAAAGAGCCGGTGTATATGCAGGTTTTAGGATAACCTTTAGCACTGCTGTTCAAACCCAGGTGTGAGGACTCTTCAGCCAATCAGTCCTCTAATTAGTAATCCAATTAGGGAGTTGCAGCAAAAACCACATACACAGTGGCCCTTTCCGGATAAGATTGGGCTAGGCTAGCTAAAACTGCCTCTTTTCCATTTGTGTTTGACTCATTTGCTTAAATGTTATGGATCTGAATTAATGAGGTATGATATATATGTGGTTTAATAAATTAGTCATTGGCAGAACAGAATGTTATAAAATGAGAATAGTTTCAGGGACCTTATTCCTAATTTTGACAGCCATGTGGGCGAGGCAGATGGCCAAAGTAATTTAATATTCCCCTGACTCTGACCAAGACAAGCAGTTAGAAGATGGATGGAAGGAGATGCTGGGTTCAGTCACAGCCATGTATTGGTTTTGCGCAACAGCAAGGGGGCGCTACAACAAGCAAGGGGCGGTCCAAGTCCGTGGGCTGTGCAATAAAACCACTCTTTGTATCTACGTGTTTGTTGAATTTATGGCTATACGTTGGCATGCCTGTGTCTTATCAGCACAAAAAAGACATCTTACACAAAGCACTACAGCTAACGAGAACAAATACGCCAAAGACCCCGAAGCAGATGCATCGTGCAAAAACATTCGCATGTAGGGAAAGTTTAACAGCCATCTTAATATTGTCAGTTCTCACACTGCTTCCTTTAGCTGTCTGCCATCTTTGATTTGTGAAAAAAAATTACAAATAATCTTTCTCTTTCAACGGGCATAATGTTCATAAATAACGATTTAACCTACTGTAAACGTATTTAAGGTCAATATGTTACTCACTCCCCATAAGTGAAAAGGAGGTATAAAGACCTTATAATATCTATTTAGAAACTTGTTCCACCTGTTTAAGATGCATAGGAATATTATTTACATACTATATACAAATTTCATGTGTGGCATTGTTTACTAAGGACATAAAAAGGTACAAACAGCCAAAACAGCAGCGCAGCGCCATTCCAGACAAAAAAAAAAGAAAAGAAAACCTGACTGGCTAAATGGCTCAAAAGCCTATTGATGTCCATCACTAATTGCCAAACAGACAGTCTAACTGAGGAAGGTCCCCACGGCCCTGGTGAAAATGTTATCTGTGCCAGTGCACCCTGTGCGCGTGGAAAGGCCTGTCGTGGACAGGAAGGGGGAAATTAAGAGAGCAAACACTGCACGTTAATAACCAGTGGAAAAAGGGGGGAGGCATCAGGCATAAATATCTGAGAGTGAAGCGGCCATTGCAGTGCAAAGCAGTGCACAGTGGGAAGATCCGGGGACGGGGTGTCAAAGACAAGGAACGGCAAAGACAAGGTAAGAATCCATTTTGACATTTAAGGAGCTGCATGAAAACTGGAGAAAACAGAGGTAGACAGCATGTAAAGCATATCTGTATAGTTTAACATATTGACAAGTACTGAAATCCATAAAAAAAAAAATTAACACGAGGGTAGAAATTTAAAGAGTCATGTGCTCAAAATCCTACAAATGTGTGCCGAACGTTACAGAATTCACACGCATTCCACACTACAGTGCGATGCATCAGGTTTAAATATCCCAAGGATCCAAAGAAAAATTGCGCTAAAATAAAACTTCGGCGGAGATCTAACTGCGCAGAGGCCGAACAGAATGTTATAAGATGAGAACAGTTTCAGGGGCCGCGTTCCTTCTGCAAAGTTTGACGGGCATGCGGGCGAAGCAGGCGGGATTGGAGGCGCTTGTGGCAGCGGTCTGCATGCTGGGCTCCGCTGTGACCTCAGCCTCCGTCCACAGCGGGGGAGAATGTTACTTCAACACTAAAGGTGGGGCCACGCGCCGCATCCCTGCTGAATGCGCATATGCTTGTGTGAAGGTACTTGGACTTGATGTCCATACTCCACTATATGACGCTATTGAGGGGCACAAAATGTGAGTCAAATACATTGCTCAGATGAAGTATTCTAGAAAATGTATTCTTCCAGATGAATGCACATTTAGTTAATACAGTTACACATCGGCGGTTTATAGAATTCACGTACCTTTATCTCAGATGCGCAATATTCCTTTGAGTGACCCCGACTTAAATATTCAGATGCAATTATATTAACATAGTTTTCATTCAAGTGTTTGCTTGTAATGATGTTACATCCAGGCGACTTGAAATCTGTACAGTTCACGCTGCTTTTCTTTCAGTGTAGGACGAATAAAGTATAGTGAGTTCAACCAAATCACAAAGGAACAGGCAGTCTGATCACGGGTCTACGTATATACAAATGAAGACTGTTTTGCTTTAAATGTATAAATTCACCGTGAGAGAATTATCTCTGGACAGCATAGCATGCAAAGACGGCTTTGCTTTTTGAAAGATCACAGCATTTCACAGCAGTGATCTCCGGGGAATTCCCCCTCAGTATTTTTTTGTGATGAAGGGGCTGGTGAGCATTAAAAGGGAGGGGGCGCTCTCAAAAGGGGCAAGTGCTAAGGCACCCCCAATCTCTCTCCTCTGTCTGCATGTGTCTGTTTGATAAATTTGTATTGTGTTTTTCTAAAGTAAAAAAACATGTGACATCATTTGTGTATGCGCGGCACGTCCATTAATTGTTCTTATCGTGAGAAACACAAGGTGTGGCAAGGTGTGAGCGTGTGAACCGGTTAAAATGCGTGAGATTTGAGAGCCCTGCGTAACATTTTCAGCGTCCGCGTTTCTGAACGCCGCCATGTGTCTTGTCCAGCAAGCTGTGAGTATCGGGGCCAGGTGTTTAGGATGGGCGAGAGCTGGACCAACAAGGAGTGTTACGTCTGCGTCTGTATGGAGCCATTCGGAGTGGGCTGCTGTGACCAGTGAGTGCCATGCAAACCAGACCGCACCACCACGCGGCAGTACTAATTCGTAAAGTCGGATCAGTCATAGGCGATTTTACCGGGAATTCCAGGGACGAAGTTGCACCCCCTACTGGTCAGTTCTATTTGAAAATGTAGCTTGTGTTTGTCATATCAGAGTGTAATAGTAATTTATTGTAAACGTATTCACATTTTTACACTCCCTGGGAGAAACATAGCCTTTGGGGTTCATGTCTGGGTGCAACTTCTCACCTACAATACTCCTGGTGTACCAGTACTACTCCACACACAACCCAAATCATCAACACCAGGGGTCACCAACCTTTTTGAAAATGAGAGTTACTTCACGGGTAGTGAGCCATACGAAGGGCTACCAGTTTGAAACGCCCTCCAAAATGCCCTCTAAACTCCATGTAGCCTATAATAAACATTTTTAAATGCCTTTTTTTAAAAAAAAAAAAAAAGAAAGAAAAAGATATTGTCATTTTCAAATCTATATATATGCAAATGTGATTTAAAAAGTATATAACAGGACTATTTTTTATTTTAGACGCTACTCACTGGTGAGTTGTGCTATTTTTAGAACAGTTCTGCGGGCGACTCAAGTGGTTCTTGGGGGCATCCTGGTGCCCGGGGGCACCATGTTGGTGATCCCTGATCTACACTCTACTTGCACTGATCGTTAATGTTCGGATATTATCAGCTTGTCTCCGTCTTCCTTGCAGGGACGCACAGCCGGTTGATTACCCGGACTGGTGTGAGGTGGTGCAGAAGCCGGATTCGTGCACCACTGCTGTTGTGATGCGGGCGAATCACAAGCTTCCATGTCTGCATGGACGGAGAGGACGACTGCGGCCAGGGACCGGACAGGCCTGGAAATCTGACAATGACCCTATGTTCTGAAGACGAGGGTTACGGTTTAAACTTGTTTATAAACACATTTATTGAACAAATTAGACCGCAAAAACCTAATTACAACAAATTACAATAAAATACTTATATAGAGGAAAAATATATATAAAAACTCACAATAAAATAATATGCATGGAATCTTTGTGAAAGCTGTGGTCAATGCATGAAATATTTCTTTTACATTATGTTATCTATTTTTACAATATCTTGAAAATGTTCTGTTATTTTCCGTTTGTACTTTCCGGTACTAAGTGTAATTTCTCATGGGAATTTTTCAAATAACTGAATAAACATGGGTTATAGCAAAAAAATGGATGGGTTCTATATGTAAGGAAAAAATACGCATTTCACATCTGTTACACATTATATTTAAATTCACAATAATAAACAGGAAAATTACTATAATGACATAAAAGAGATAAGCTCTACAATTTAAAAGATTTGACTGGATTCTCTTAGCAAAATACACAATTACCGTATTTAATTACACACTACTCGCGCCACAATCGATTCAAATGTTTACCCCGCCCATCATTTCAGACGCGTTGGACGAAAACATTTACCAAGAAGTAGGAGGGATATTACATTAAAATATCAGTTGTATTTTTCGTACTTTTTATATCAAACAAAATAAATGTATACAAAACAATAACAAGTAAATTATAAATAAAACAATGTACTATATCGTTATTTAATACACAACTGTGTCCATTTAATTGCTTTTCTACGGTTTCACCCTTTACGTTATGAATTATAAGTACTTCCGCGTTCGATCGCTAGTCACCATGGTATGATGGTCATCCGTTACCGTATAACATTGTGAAAAGCGGGGCATGTGATATTTTTTTCCCATTTTATTTCACTTACCCCGCCCCAGAAAAACAAATCAAAATCTTTGTGTTGAACACAATATAACAGTGTGTTATAAATTATCTACAAAGAAATGGATAACGGGTATAAAATAGCTACCTAGGTATTATTTTAAGGTAACAAATTACCTAATACTTACGGTAAAACATGCTGTCAGTGGTCTGATGCGGAGTACTGCACTTTCACGTATCTCCAGTACCCTGTGGATTAAAATGAACTTTTAACTAATGAAAATGGAAAAAACTACACCAAAACTCATACTCTTATTTAGCGGGAAGCGAAAGTCTGGCAAAGATTATGTTACTCACTTTATTCAAAAGAGGTGAGTGATTGAGGTGCTGAATAGAACGTTCCCATGGCATAATGTTATCGCATTAGATAACTGCAAATTAACCTTTATTTGGCAGATTAGGTCCTGATACATGTTGTATCCTGCGCTTGTCTGCACCGCTCAAATTACAATACGCAGAGGTACGTATGTAATACGTATAAATATATTTGACTGTGTGATGTGTGTTTATCCTCTGTTAGAAATTTGTATAAGTTTTTTTTAACGTTAATTATCCTGCTATATCTATAATAATGTTAAAGTTAAAGTTTTTTTCTTTATGCATAGTGAAGTTGGATTGCATTTTGTCGTAGGAGAACGGACTGGACTACAAGCAGCTGCTCGGGTCTGGACAGTACAAAGAGCGGTACCGAGCAGATATGATAGCGTGGGGTGAGCTGCGGAGGAAGAGCGACCCTGGGTTCTTCTGTCGCCTGGTGCTGAAGGGCGCCACGCAGCCCATTTGGGTGAGATGGCAGAGACCTTCCTCGTCCTGCCGTGTACCATGGCAGTACAGCCTGCACCATGTGTTTTAGCTGTTTGTCTGTCTCCGTGGGTCCAGATTGTGAGCGACACCAGGAGATTGTCGGACCTGCAATGGTTCCGGAAGGAGTATCCAACCCAAAGCCGCTACGTACGGGTTGAGGCCTCGGATCAAACCAGGAAAGAAAGGGGCTGGGAATTCACACCAGGCACGTAATACATTTATCTTACTTTATTTTATATTTTTCTTTTTATATTTTTCTTCTTCTCTGACTCAGCAAAGCGTTCTTCCCCGTCTTCTCCCGTACATGAAACATACACTGTAATTTAGGCAGGACTAAAAAAATTGAAGATCTGTACATTATTACATAGATACAGGTTTACTTTTAAAGTAGTCATTTAGTGCAAGAAATGCACGGAAATATATTTAAAATATTGATGACTGTTTTCTTTGGTTGCCTAGATGACATTTTGTACATATAACCCATTTATACAGTCTGGGTTATGAATCAATAACCTCCAGGTTACAAATCAGCATCCTTTACCAGTCTCTTCTATCTGAGGCACCATTGGGCCAAGCCAGTTCCTTCCTGTTGTAAGCTAAAGTCAGTATGACTCTTACTGATGAGCTTCAGGAAAATAAACTCCAATACTGCACACAGTGGGGACCACAATAATCAGCAAAGGCACATAACTAATTATATCATTAGGGACTAAAGAGGCATTTGGTCAAAACTGTTTGTTGTATGAATAAGCATGACAGAAGACTGGCATAGTCGAAATGTCACAATGCCTTTGCATTCTTATCAGCGAATACCCAGTCAGAATGCCCATGATACAAAAGGAAGGATTTATTTTCTCAGTCTAAAGTGTTTTTGGGCTCCATAAAACAACAGCTTAAAGGGAATTGGCGTGGCATGATTTATGGTTTATTTACAACACTTACCAGTGCAAATATAGATTCTTATCTATCCTGTTTTATCTTGTACAACCATGCATGTAGGGAAATTAAAGTTTAAGGCAACATCCAGGAGGTGTACAAGTAATATTCACAATAGTCCTTGAAAGACATATGTATATATAGGTTTATTATTTGCTTAAGGTGGGCCAGCTTTTCCCAGCGATGAAGAGAGGGACACAGGAAACGTATCCAAGGCTTTGTCATGCAGGACTTTCTCCTCTGCCATTAGGGTCCCAGTCAGTCCTGGAAGAAGACATCTTATTTCTTTGATTTGTTTTTGTTTATGTGTGATGTTAGAGATGCACCAATTGTATCGGCCAGCCGTCAGTGTCGGTTAACACAGCAGCAGCCGGCCATCGTAAATGAGCTGATACTTACTGCTTTTAAAATGGTGATCCATGTTGCTTTGCACACCCGTGTACTTAAACGGTTAGAAAAATGTCTGCCGTGTGGAATTATTTTTATGTAGTTAGAAATGCATCTTGCAAACATTGCTCTGAAGACCTACTATTAAAACACTCCAGCACAACAAATATGATTGTTCACGTTATGGTGAGACAGTGAGGGGTATGAAGAGTTTCTAAAAAATGAATCCTTTCCAATATAGATGGCTACAGTACTGCTGATTGATGTTAGTCCATCTGTAAACGCAAGCATTAGTTAGGAAAAGAAAATTCAGTGCAGACAGTGTGAAATTAAAAGATAATTACTCTGAAGAAATTTCCTTATTGGTGCATCGCTAGTACTCATCGCTGAGAACAAATTCAGCATTTGCTGCCTTACTGTCAGAGCAGTAAGAATTCCGTTGACATTATGGTTCTTAGTTACGGAACCTGAAATGGTCAGAGAGAAAAACTATGTTCCATTTGAGAATTTAATAAACCAGGGCTGCCCACCGGCCGGCTGTCTCTCCTGAATGTTTTGCAAAAGTACATGTCCATTCTGTGCAGAACCTTGCAGAATAATTTGGAATAGGGCACTGCAAAGGGATACCTATTCCCATTTCCTTCCTTCCATGCAAACATCTAAACTGTCCCCCCCCCCCCCGTCCCCGCATGGACCAAAAACTGACCCAACCACATCCTAGCGTTCAGTGACACACCTAGCGCATCTGCTGCAGACCCTACACTTGGTCATATCCATCAGTGCATTTAAACATCTTAAGTTTCTCACCTGCAACTTTGCCCTAGACATATTTTGGATTAATCAGACCAAAATATTTTTATTCTAGTCAAGAAAAGTAGCTGGGAACCGATTTGAAATTAGCATGCATAGTTATAGCATGTTTCCCCGAGTACTTAGATGAACTCATCAGCCGAGTACAGCCCAGGCCAGACTGGCACCAGCTGGTGTTGGGGTGAGAACAAGTAATTTAACAGAATGAAATTACTTACAATATAGCAGATGGGCCTAGAAGAACTTGTATGCAAATTCGATCTCATCACTATAACCTGTCGTTACCCTACGTTTTATTACCATAAAGATCCTGCGGGGAATTTCTCTTACTCCCATGTTTGCCAAATGAGCGCTTCCCCTATTCCCATGAAACCCTCCAGTCTGTAACGGCCAACGTCTTTTCAGGAGTCGACGACGCAGAGTCAGAGTGCGGACTGGACACAGGAGTGACATTCGACTGGACCATTCGTAATGATGAAGACGGGCCACCACTGGATGAGCAGCTTAATGAATTGCTCTCAGTGGCCTTGGAGAAAGCAGCGGTGGGCGATATGGGCTATTCACATTCAAAATCATTACCGGGGATTACCAGTGATTAACAGAGTTGATCATATATATGTGAATAATCTATTTGGTATGAATGTGTTGTTTGGCATAACTGACTTTTTGTGTCAGTGGAATAAAAACTTGGTTGTGTGTTATTACAACAGAAGTCCACCAGGTGTCAATGGCAGACCTTTCAATACAGGTGGGGCAAGACCACAAAAGACAACGGAAATCAGACAAACACTTGTAACAGTCACGTTTTCGGGATGTTCTGAAACACAAATGACTTAAAAATGTGCTTCGTGTAGAACATACAACATGCCTGAACAGATTATCACTGCATGTCTGACACCAAAGATGACTGAAGGCTCAGGCACCTGCATTACACCAACACTGGAAGTCTAATTCACTGTTATTTATGGAATTCAACTTCACTAGTGCCTCTAAACAGCACTGAATGGCAAATATGTACAATGTGCATCCATGTCCATTAACAGCAAATCAGTAACATCTTTCAAGACACACATCAAAAAGTCCGGTATATCAATAAGAATCATGGTCCTTTATTTAAAAATCACTTGTCCACGTTCTCCTTTGTTGCGATTACAATGAAATATTGACCGTATCAAAATGTTTACATCTCCAGTTTGGATGTTCCAGTTTAAAAACAAGTTTTTTTCAGTTTATTTAGCAGAATAATCACTCTTCACCCTACACTGAGTAGTCAAAAAAAAAAACGGAAAAAAAACACCTTGCAAATGCATCTCCCTTTAACTTTCAATTGTTGCCCCTTGTGTTCCGTTTTGGCAGTGGTATATTTTGATAATTTAATCCTGCCCCCCCCCCCCAATTTCATAGCATATTACAGGTAGAATTTGCAAATTTGCATAGTGTTCCAATTAGATGAGGATTCCCAAGCTATGCTTCAACTTGCCCACCCTTAAGTCCACCCTCCTAAGAGGGGGGAGTAAAAAAACAAAACAAAAAAAACCGTTAGTAAGTACAGCAACACAAAGTTAAACAGGCCCTTTTACAGGGTTTGACTTAGTATTTAAAAAAAAAAAAAATGTCTTGTAATAGACAAGTGATCCCCATACAGACCCCTGCATTTCTAACAACATAACATAGACAACTAAGATAACACATTCATGGTCCCATTCAACTAAAAATGAAAGTCTTAGTTGTAATACAAAACAATGCTGAAGGAGTGTAGGGTTTAAGAGCAGGAGTTAGTAGAGCGAATATTGTTTCAGGGGTGCCAAAAATGGAAAAAAACTCTGGAATGCATGTCTTGGTCCCAAAATTATGGTCAACATTTGCCAAGTAAAGCAGCCAAACAATTAAGGATGTTATCCCTCACAAATTTACACCAGTGTGATTTTTCACTGCACCATAGGTATGGTTCAGCAAGATAAGAAATAATTAAGACTTCCGGCGTCGCCCGTTATCGGGTACGACACACTTTAAACACCTGATCACACCATAAATGGGATGTTAACAGGATCAGGCCTAGGTCCTAATTAGAGGTGAGCTTTCAAGATTAGGGATTATTTAGGTAGAAAAATAGGTCAGGATTCTGATAGGATCGAGGACGTCTATGACCCCCCACATCTACCCCTGGCCGAAAACTTCACTCGGACAGAGTGGGTGTGGTGCAGACGGTAAGAATTAGGGTGGAGGTGGAAGGGGGTGGCAGGCTGCAGCTACATTCAGAAGCTGTTGAGATCCTGCAAGGTCTGGTCCAGGGTAGCATGGATCTTGAGGTTCTCCTCCTTGGCAGTGGCCAGACGCTCTGAAATGGATATTGTGCTGTGAGAAGTTGCAGGCGGAAAATCAAAAACTAGCCACAATGTGAAGCCCGACCAAGCGAGCTGGAGTAAACCAGTGAAGGTCGACTCGGAGAACTTTAAAAAAGGTTCCAGGTTTAGCAAAGAATATACACCGTCATAGAAAGGGTGGTCCAGCTTGTTGCAACCCCAGGTTCATTCCAGAGAGATTTGCTCTGCCCTGTTGGTTGGCCTTTCTCCGGATGCGTCTGCGTTCGTGGTCCTGCCCACCATTACGCATCATACCTCTCAGTTCTGATAGGCTGGTTCCCATTTCCTCTTTCCCTTTATAAGCCCTGCGCTCTCACTCTTTTTGTTCCACTTGACCCTAAACTGGGACATAATGTCCTCGAAGAGCTGTAGCCCTCATTGGATCCATTCACACACAACAAATGGAGAATTGTCAACGCCTGAAAGCAAGATCGACTGACTACTAAGGCCTGTCCTCAAGTCTCATTTCATTACACGGGGAGGATGAGTAGCCCACTTCGAACACGAGACTCTTGTTACACTGAAATTACATTCAGGTTTCTTCTAGCACTGTGACTAGTGTCAGAACCAGAAACGAGGAAATGGGAGGAACGACCAGTGATGAAATGGAAAGAAAAAAAAATGTAGGAAGCAGCCCTACTGTAGCTTTTCCCCAAGCATTTATATAAAAACTCATTTGCATTAACTGGCTGATCCAAGTGCAGCAGCGTTATACCAGAAACGTTATGCCAGCGTTATGCCAGTGTGTCCAAGAAAACCCAAGTCCTACTTGCAGTTCTTGGTGCAGAAATTTATAGAGCATCTGCTGCAGACCCTACACTTCACTTTTATAGCAGTTACAAACTGTTGAGTCAACTGGTGTGCGCTCATGGTGTAATGCGACCACCTCAGAAGTAAGGAACATCGGACCCATTATGCATAGTGTGAAGATGGCCTACAGACATGTATTTGGAGAAGTCAAAGCTTTGAGGTAAAAGGTAGTGCGATGCATTTTTGTTTTGATGTCCATCACACAGAGATTAAAGGGCCTAAATAACGATGCGCACATACATAGCTCCCGTTTCAGTAACTAGTTCCATGACACTTTAGTCAGCCTGAGTCAGCTCTGTCCTTTGCACGAGGGATTATGATGTTGCCAGGCGGCCAACCTGCCGCAGAACCACCTTTCCTTTCTTGGAGAGCATTTCATTTTGAATCTCACCTGTACATTTCATGTTCACCATGGGTCTTGGAGGAACTGTGGGCACCTGTTCCCAGCTACACGACCACAAACGTTCTGCGCAGACAGTTCCTCTATAAAAGCCGTAACGTCTAAGGCAGTGCGCCTAGCAACGGTCCGAAACAAATCCAAAACGATTCAAAGCTCACGAGTCTAAGCACATGACAATATGGTCGTCATTACCAGCTGCACTTATTTAAAAGTCACCGGTATTCAACATAAGCGGGAAGTTGGCGTGTGGCTTCTTCAGAGCGAGATGTCCAACCAAGGTGATGGAGCTCCTTCAGCCCCGTTAGCCGTCGTATTCCTGGTGTTCCAGGGATACATTGGGTAAGAACCTACAGCCCCGGCGCAGCTATCGGAAATGCGGTAGCTCATGTATTACTTCCTGAAGATGCTCCGATTTCATTTTCCGACGTCCTACGGAGACACTGACCCGGGGAGCTGGAGTGACGGGACTGTCTGGAACTGGACTTTATGGGACTTTGATTGTGGATATGGCTGTGAACCTTTGCTAAATGGGTTCAAATCTATTTCAACCCCCAACCCTAGAATGTTTCATAAATGTTTAGGCGCAGATAATGTAACCTAATCGATATGACCTGTATGTAGCACTATTCCTAGATTCCAGGTACATTAAGGAATTGGCTCACCGTTATAGTAGTGATGCAATAATAGTAGCACTATACTAAAGTCAATCCAGTAATAAATCATTTAAGGGTCTTATAGATTCACCCCTAAATGAACCTGCTATAAACAAGCCAGTCGGCTGAATGCAGAAAAATGTATAAGATCAGAGGCCCCCCAGTTACAATCCACATGTAAGGACATAATTAGGTAGATGGTGACACTCAGAGGGGCATATGAACTTCACAGCCATTGATTTAGGCCACAAGACAATGAAACAACCGCAGACACAAGACAGCAAAGTCAGTTTGGCTTTTTTTTTCCGCTCTAGATTCATTTGATAGCAAAGAGACAGTGACAGAGAGTTTTTTGTGGACAGCACAGAAAGATGGAAACAGGGCAGCCTGGAGACAGACAGAACTCAGTAACGCCGAGACACAGCAGGTCAGCTGCTTCGGGGCCAGGCAAAGAAAACGAGGGAATAAACGAAAAGATGAGGAACGAGGTCCAGTGGGGAGGGCGGGGGTAGGAGGAGGGAGTTGGTCAGGATGGTCACAGCGGAGAAGAGCAGCCATGGATACAGGACAGTAAGATCTACAAAGTCCTAAAGAGGTGGAAATAGTGGCAGAGGGAGGGCAGGAGCTGCGGTGGAAGGTCAGGCTGAACAAACGTGAACTCGGACCCAAAAGGGCGTAAATAGGCTTCCCCAAAGGTAAGACTCCAGCTTATCTGTAATAGAGAAGGGGAACGACAAGCTTAAAACGTGGCTGTACTGGAGAACAAGCCCAGGGCAGAGCAGCTCATGCGTGTTAAAGCCAACGGCACTCCAGCATGCAGCACCGGGGGTCAGGCGGCCAATCGTGGCCAGTTTAGGCGTTAGCCGCGCATAGCGCGCAAGTTAATGGGGGGGGGGGCGCGCAGCTGAGAATGTCGCCGGAGAGCCGTCGCCACTTATTAATGCGTGGGCGAGTCCAGGGCCGCCGGATGAAGGCTGGTCCGAGGCCAGCATTAGCGGTGTTATCGCCGTTACCGTGGAAACAGCCAACAACATTCAACTTGGGGGGGGAAAGCACGCAAGGAGAAAAGGGAACCTGAAGACTGGCGGCGTTCTTTCGGTTCCAGCAGTTTAGAACGGGCGTTCCTGACCCAATCCACACACTGCACACACCGCGACAAGGTGCGTCACGCGGCCCGCGCGCGCAAAGTCCGTCACGTCAATCATGCTCGCATAGCGGCACACGTCACAAGGCAGGCAGGGCACCGCAAGAGTGCGTATTTACATGGAAGTCATGTCATTGAGGGCATGGTCCAGCTCCTCGCTAATGGCCTTGTACTTCAGTTTCTGGGCATACAGCTCGTCTGTGGGGTTGGGAAGGTAGAGAGGCGTGGGGGAGAGGCACAGCG
>JAABNY020000136.1:14296039-14324185 GCA_015164015.2 Brevimyrus niger
CCACGGGCGGTTCCACCCCCCCCCCCCCTCCATCATTTCCTTCTCTGCAAATCGGGGGGCTTTGGGAAAGGAACAATCTGTTGCGTTCCTGCAGATGGAAATGGGGGCAGTACCTTGTCCTCTGAGGCCTGCAGACTCTTCAGAGATTGGTCGAAACCCCTCAGCTGTTCCTCCAATATCCGGGCTTTGCTGTTAGTGGCGTATGGTCACATGACACAGAAGCACATGCAGAGTGGGGGGGGGGGGGGGAGAGGGTGTATAACATTAAGGGATTCTACCCCCCACAAACATGCAAACATTAGAAAGGGCAAAGGGAATATTACACTGCATTCCCACTTTTATGCCAATATCCTCAATTTAGGCTTTAAGCAATACACAGTGATTACGTCTGAAGCACTTTAGGTAAATGACATCTAATAGGCCTAGAACGCAAGTTCACTGGTGCTGATGTTTGACAGCAGAAGCAGGGCGCAGCCAGCTATCCAAGTGCAGATCCATAAAAGTGGGTTTGCGCATTTCTTAGAACATGAGGGACGCAACCGTCACATGCAAAAGGGGGAAAAAAAAAAAGCCCTGGCAGTCCTTGCACCTCATGTCTTGGTCTCCACGGCATCTCTTACCAAGAGCCCTGCAGTGCAGATCCACAGCCTCGTTTTCGATGCGTTGCCATGACGGCAGAATCGAGACAGAAGGCGAGTGGAGATGCGACTGCTTATGTAACTGTGACTGCGGGTCCAGCCTTGCTCACAGCAAGTATGTGTTCGTGTGTGTGTGTGTGTGTGTGTGTGTTGGCACGGTCAGCAGGGCGCATGCCCGGCCGGCGTCTGCAGAGCGTATCGCAGTGTGACTCACGCCTCTGCCAGCTCTGCTCTCTCCTCCGTGCGCTCCAGGTCTCCCTCGATGATCACCAGTTTACGGGCCACCTACACACGGGTTTAAAAATACGGAGAGAGACGCGGGTCGGTCATGCTCCTGACTGCTGCTGCACACCGGAAGGGGGAGAGCTGGGCTGGGGGAGAGCGGCGGCAGGCGGCTCACCTCCTCATACTTGCGGTCGGCTTCTTCAGCGATGTGCTTGGCCTCCTTCAGCTGGATCTCCTGCAGCTCCATCTTCTCCTCGTCCTTCAGGGCCCTGTTCTCAATCACTTTCATGCCCCTGGGGGAAACGTCAAAGGCCATCAAGGGTCAAGTTTCACTACCTAGAGATCAACGTTTCCAAAATTCACTGAACGTGGTACCCATGTCTGACTAAGGCCGCTGCGATCATGTTGCACGCGCAGTAATCACTTTAGATGGGTGAAACATTTGTCCGGACGCTGGTTCTTCAGAACTAGACGGACGCTTAATGTAGTAAGCGGCCACACCACCTTTTAAAAGAGGGGTACTGTGGATAAACAAGGTACAAAGGTTGGTGGTGTGGTGGTACTTTTCGCAGCTTGAGGTCCAAGGATGTCAAATTCACACAGGAGTACAGGGCGTCGCGATCGAATCTCATTCATATTTTAGGCGTACTGCTAATCTGCTTACCAAATTGTCAAAGTAAGTAAAGTCAATATATTTCAGAAAAGCCAGCGTCTGGACAAGCGTTTCACCGTCACCTAAAGCTCCGGCGATTATTTCACACGCGCCCGTTAATCACGATTACGCTGCAGCGCGGCGACTCGGTTCTTTTGTTTTGTCGCCGAGCATCTGCGATATTCTCCGGAGTCTGCGCGGGTCCCGAACGACGGGCGTAACCAAAAACACCACCGGAGAAATGCTATATATGGCATCATCGCACACGGACGTCGTTTTCTCCTCGTCGGGGTCACCGCCCGTGACGGAGACGTCAGCAGAACTTCACAGGGAGCCGGCGGAGGCCCGACTCGTCCGCCGTCGCCGGGCAGCTAACCTCTCGCTCTCGTCGGCCGCCTTCTCCGCTTCCTCCAGCTTCTGCAGAGCCGTGGCCAGCCTCTCCTGGGCCCGGTCCAGCTCCTCCTCCACCAGCTGGATACGCCTGTTCAGGGAGGCGACCTCCGCCTCGGCCTGTATGGACAAGGCGGGGCGACGGGAGGGGGGGGACAATGACTGCACGGTCCGGACAAGCGAAGGGCTGAGAGCGAGTGCTGCACGCCGGGTCAAATCCACACACGGCACACGCTACCGTCAACAGGCACTGGACCCAATTGACTGTCACACACAGGTATTAAGATGAGAATACAACTCGGGGCTTAAGACACACCACCCATGCGATGACTGCCTTTAGGTCAGCCGGCTGTGGCACTCGGAAGCAGAGGAAAGTAAGATGCTACAGTGAAAGATGCACCTAAGGGATGCAGTTTTTAGAGAGCATAGAAAAGGACTGAAGCTTCCCACACACCCCGAACCTATGCGGTCAGCACACAAGTACATGCAAGCAGTCTCCACCGTGCAGAAAGTTAAGCGATTGAGCTGAGATTGGGCCGTTGCCATAGTACCAACATGCCTGTGTGTGTGTGTGTGTGTGTGCGCGCCTGAAAACGCATCATCCCGAAGATAATTCTTCGCCAACGCAATTCTTCCACCACCTCATTCGCAGACGGTCACCATAGCGATATTCAAATCCATGCATCCCTTCAGTTTCTTCGTGCCTCGGCAAACCCCCTTTGCCAAAATTAAACCGCGGCCTACTCTCTTTGAGGTGGTGTCAGCTAAACTACCGTCACAAACGGTACAGCCGATTAAAAGCATGAGCCACCACTGCCCGTGACATCTGGACCAGAAAGTGTCTGCAGGGTTTTTTTTAGACCTCGAGCAAACCACTTTAGTACTGGCATAAAGACCAGTAATTTAGCTGAAAGACCAAAAATCAGTCTGGGTCAGGGCCTCGGGTGCTTCTGAAGAACAATTCCTCGCACTCGGTGGCAAAGCATTAAATCCTCGGGGGAAGCCGTCTCCTTTCACTCGGGCAGACGGTGAAACGCGAGGCAGCACAGTGGCCTCGCTTTCATTCACACTCGGATGCTCAGATGTCAGGCGTGGGAGAGGGGAACTTGGCACTCAGGCCAAGAAAACCCGCTTTTACAAATGACCACAAACTATAAAAGACATCAATGCAAAGTGACCAGTTCAGATTTGTCAGTCACGGGACGCCGCAAAATGCCAACACCTTACCAGCCAGCGTCACCTTCAAAGAAGCTGTAATCTTCGGCGAATAAGTCACACAAAGGTGCAGATGCAACGGGAAAATGTTTTGAGTTAAACACACAACTGCTTCCACACGACGAAGAACATCCCCTGTATCGCTGGAGGAAGGACGGGCCTCAATCAGCTGCCATGCACATTTCCTGCCTTTCCACAGCATGAGTCAACAGGACATGCAGTCACCTCACAAGCTGCCATGTTCCTCAGCAGCTGGAGCTCCGGGAGCAAGGACACCCCCAAGATGACCACAGGAACCCTGCGGCCATCGGTCAGAAGTCAACCACACAGTTGATTGTTCACCTCTCAACACTGAAATGCCGAATATTGTAAGGGGGCATTTAGATATTTGTGGCGTTTACTGAACTCCTCTCTGCATCTTGGAAACACCCGTTATTTGTCCTTTTTGTTCTACTGCCGAGTTCTGAATGTCTGCTCAAAAAGATTCGAAGTTGACCAGCTACTCTTACATCTGCTCTATAGGTTTACGCCCCCGTGTGGAGGATATCTAAATCGCCAGCAGATACAGGAGCTCAGGAATGCACGTGCACATCGGTACATGTTCCTCTGGATCGGACACCGAGTACACAAGCGCAACTCTTTCGTTCAACCATTACTCATACCAAGACACCGTTTAGGTAAAATCACATGCCCATAAAAGTAGGCATTTTAACACTAATTGGACGCCATTGGGTATGTCGTCACGTACTGTGAATGGAAGCCTCAAGACAAGGAAAATGTCCGCAAACCCTAGTGGCAAAAATCCAGCATTTCATGACCAAAAAACCCTCCAATTAGCAGTAACCTTCCGTACTTTTTTTTTTTTTAAACAAAAAAGGTTATACTCTAACGATACTCATCCAAGCAAACTTTTTGCCAAGATATTTACTTAGGAAATCCCTTACACAGGGTTATGTACCAGATGATTCGCAACTGATGTTGCAGTACGAGCAGTATTACGTAATTAACCGCCATCAAAGAAATAATCCCAATTCGAAGTGGATGTTTTGCGCATTTGTACAACATCTGGACAAACTAAATGCTAAATCCCACTAAATCACTTCCATCTCACTAATGTTCCAATTTCGAAGTTGTGCTTCCTTATATTTAGCCTACTTTGGCGTCTATACACATCCTCCATTTCAAACCAAATCGGAAAATCCCAAGGAACATTGAGATTTGGGGCGGGGGGTGTCACTGAACGCCAACCATAACATTAATTTAATAATTACAAAAACGATGAGTTAAGTAACCAAACAACGACCTTCTAATCTAATTTTAAACTGAATTACAGAGAAAGTTTCAATTTAGCATTAAAGGTTGGATTTCACATAATCTAATACATTCTTCATACACCAAAAATCCCGACCGGCCGAGAAGTTGCTCAATTATTGACAAGTTTTACGCAAAAGTAGTTGGGGGATCAAACGAAGCGAGTCAGCCGCGCCGGCAACTAATAGCCCATTACCTGCTCCCTGGCCCGCTTCTCCTCCTCGACCTGCCGCTGCAGAATCTCGGCTCGCTCTTCGGCTTCGTCGGCCTGTTGCTGCAGAACTTTAATTTTTCGCTTCACCGCCTCGATGCTGTTCACTCCGGCCATTTTTATTTGCAAATGCGTCGCTCAGATTCAGAAAGCTGGCAGAAATGAGCGTACTGCGGACGACGGCTGCTAACGGATGCTAGTTTTGGGGGTGAAGTGAGACTGCGCTTTACTCGAGGTCACCGGTAGTCTGACTTGCCGACTAGCTGGTTAGTTGTCCGATAACGATTTACGTACCAGACAGCAACGCCCCGCCAACGAGTCAAAACTGAAAAATGAGAAGGCTCCCCCTCGGTGCACTCCCGGGATAACACGCTAACTTTCGCCCAGTTTACACGACGTACTTCAGATCCTTGACGTATTTCCAATCTTTAAGGGGGATTGGAATAGCTAATTAATACTACACAACTTTTTTTTTTTATATAAATAAAATAATACCGACTGACTAGCGGGAAGAAGTATAACCTATCTAAGCTGCCTGAAGACGCTTTCCTTGATAGAAACCAATCAATGAACGGAACGCCTTAATTTATCAAGGAAAACCGATAGAAAAATCGAATGGAGATAGGAAGACAGCAACCTACGCCGAGCGCCACCAAACCGCTCTCGTCTTCCTCCTTTCAATATACTTCCGATTTACTCCACCCTGTCTCCGAAGCGGAAGTGACGTCAGTCACGACTACGTCATATGAGCCCGGCCCAGCGCAACATTTCTGTGGAATGTATGAATACCTGATCAATGTAGGAATTTGTCCTGGTCAGTATTATTTACTTTTTGACACTTTCATTTAAACTACTTCCGAATAAAATACTATCGAAGTACGTGTGCACAATTTAGTGCAGATTAATTGATATGGAGCAAACTTTTTAAGAGTGCCGACCTTTTTTTTTTTTAAAAAAAAAAAAAAGTGATATGAATCGTTTTCACACCTATTAACGTTGTGTATGTCTGTTTCTTAACGTGTCCTTAGGGTTATATGTGGCGTGTTGGTGTTTAACCTCATGGGCGCACTGTCCATACGTCCCTGCCTAGCCTACACATTTGTTTGGAGTGAAAACAGGCCGAGAGGATGTGAATGAAAGGGAAGTGGGGGCGTGGATTTTGGGCGTGGATTGGTATTGGGCTTGTTCGTGTGCTGTTGCTCACACTTTCAGTCATTATTGCTTCGCTTACGCTCCTTTTTTGGAAATGCGCTGACTTCCCTCTTACGCAATAGCGCAGGTTGCGACGAGAGCCAGAGGTGCGAACACATGAAATGCAAAAAAATACCATGCATAAGCGTCATGCGGATTTGCAACTGTAATGGCTTCGTTTTGATACAAACATCCCATTACCAGTAGAAGAATGTGGTTTATAATGTAAAGTTTCCCGCAACATCGCTCTTTGTCAATTACATACAACCATGCCATAGTTTCTCTTCTTACAAAATCAGATAATAGGCTGCACGTAGATAGTTGACCAGTAGGTGTCCATACGGCATTGCAGTTCGAATAAAAGGAATCTACCTAAGTGAACTTAAGTGTATCAGCATACGAATAATAACAAGGTATATTTCAGAATGCTTAAACGTATTAACATAGTATACGCAGGTTTGTAAAATTAGAACGCGTTTAACCATCTGACTTAAGTGACAGGGAAAATCAGGTTTTCAGACGCCTTCTTTTCAAATGAATCGTTTTGTGACTTTTTCCCCCTGTAAATGTAAGGGAATAACAGGCTTATATTTCTGGAGGATCACACATGTATGCGTTTTCCATTCCCATACAGCCACGTTCCTGGTATATGGATATCAAGCTATCTTTGGTGCGATGATGATGATGGTAATGCCTAACAACTCCACCAATGTTACTAATCCTTTACTTGTGAATATATGTAGCCAGTTGGCGTCTGTGAGTGACACACCGCTTCAATGAATTTAACCCCAGCGATGGCATTGGAACAGCTGGTGGTGAACCTCACGCATCAGTGCCGGAGTCGGATTACAGTTAGGGATGCTGGGTTTGAGGACATCTCGGCAGTGCAGGGCCCCTTTCCTCATCGTCACTATGTCACAGCTCTGCCTCGGCATCCTGGGAGGTAGTATGTGTGGGTTTTTTCCAAAACGAAGACCGAACGCATCACGCCACTGTTTGAGTGACTCTAAAGTCTTACAGGAAGTTTAGGATAAAAAAAGTGACACCTCACTGCCACCCATCAGATATAAGGAGTGAGAAGGAAGGGGTAACTCCTGTTTCCTTACTGATATGACAAAAGGGCCTTTAATTGGCAGGCTACTCTGTACCTCAGTCACATTTGAACTAGTAACAGTGAAATAGCCAAATGTACGTTCTCAGAAGCTTAAATTGCAATAAGGACAGAAATGATTTGCTCCCAGCACCTTTGACTTACTAAATCATCATGTTTAGCAAAAGGAGTATTTCCGTCAGCCCAAGATATTTCCTCTTGTACATAAAATCTGGTATTTATAGTCCTTTAAAGATTGCCTGGATTCTACTCTTCCAACCAAGACCCATGACTTAACTGCCGGTATCTGGGCTATAGTTTTTCAATAAAGTAGACAATGAAGGGTACAGTCTTGGGCACTCTATCCTGATCTTGACCCCAAAAGAAGAAATGGACACATTGTAGAAACACTCCACTGTCTCTGTGCCCTTAAGCTATGAGCTTTACTGTCACATTCGCGGTGCCTTGTGTCTGAGACGACCTGACTGCTCTAAACCTTTAGTGTCGTGGCGCGGGTCAAGGCTTCCTGACTTTTCCATGACAAGACAAACTAGCTGCAACAGGTGGCCTTGCTATATCCAGAGCGTACCATGCAGACAAATGCACAAAGGGCAGCGGGGCGGGGGATTAATGATTCTCCAGTAGTGAAGTGTCATTGTCTTGTACCCGGTAGAATATTATCGCCATTCGGTATTTTTCACGAAAAGTGTGCGGCAATGAAATTCACCCAGAAAGGCCACGGGCCAAGTGAGAGAGAAACCGGCTAAATAAAAATAAAAGCCTGCAGATGCCTCACTCGCCGGCTGACTCACTGAGTCACTCCTATATCAGCTCACAGACTGACACCTATGTGTCCTGGTCTTACCACAGCTGCCCGAAACAGAAGCTGAATGCAGAATCCTGACAGCCTTTTTCCAGCACAGGGTGGATCCGAATACGGGTGAATAGGAGCAAAGCGGGGCACTCTGGGATTTTTGACGTGCGGGAAACTCCAAGGCGTGAGAGTGAGAGAGAAAAGTTTGTAAAAAGATTATGGCAATGTAATTGGGAGAGTTGACTGTGATTGTGAATATGCTTAGAGTCGATGTAGAATTACGAGAGAAAATGGGAGATGTTTGATTTTTAGTTTTCGTGTTCAGTTTGCACTCTATTTTGCCTGTAGTTAGTGCTGGTGCTTCATCGCCTTGAGATGTTAAGTATATTTCCAGGGTTCTGACCTTTTCATGGGGCCTACATATCCACCCTGCGTCAAGCCCTTCATTGACACAGTAGACACACGGAATTCATAGTTAAGTGGCTGTGTTGATCCAGTTTGTTGGTGCTGGGCATGAGCAAACACGTGCAGTGGTTTGGGTCCAAAGTAAATACTGACTTGGCCCGGAAGCTGCATGCAGTGGCTGCCACTTTTCAGCAGCGTGTGTGACCATGCAGCTGCATGCAAGCTGCAGTCCCGCGCAGTCACCGGGGTGGGGGGATGGAACTCACGTCTGCGGCCTTCTTCTCCGCGATCTCCAGCTTCTCCTGCGCATCCTTCAGTGCCTCCGAATACTTGTCCAGTTCGTCCTCTGTACCCTTCAGTTTCTTCTGCATGGCCAACAGCTCCTCCTCATGCTGGGGGGGGGGGGAGACACACACAGATTGCAGAAGAAGCGAGGAGGGGAAGGTTGTGCAGTGGGGAAGGAGATGATGGGGGAGAAAGCGAGACGGACCCAGGCGGGGCAGGGAGAGAGGGGGCCAGATGCCAAAAGTGAGTCTTAAGAGTGCTGGAAGTCAGCAGAGATGCACAGCAGGCCCAGGGAGAGAGACATTGGAAGACAGGACAAGATCCTATTTAGAAACGTATATGAGTTTGTAGCAACGTGCCCCATATTAGCTTCTCCTATTGCTGGATGATGGCGATAAAATAAATATCGAGGCCTTCGCATGTCTCAGCCACTGCACCATGCAAGATATAAATACCTCCAGCGGCTGCTCATCTAACAGTCCTTCTGCGTGCCGCCATTCTTCTCCTCACCCCTTTCTGTTTCGTGCCTATCAGGTCACCCTGTGTGAGGCTTTGTTTCTGTGGAGGGGGCCGCCTGGTGACTCATGTTATCAGTTTAGGGATCATCTATGGAATGCCCTGCTGCGCGCAGTTGTTTGTGTGCATTTCTGTAACGTGTTAAAACTGGCAGTATCTCCCCGGCTCTTTTTTTTTTTCCTCCTGTTTTTTGATTGCCGGCGAGCGTCGAGCCTCCTATTGCGAAAGCGCCGCCCCGCCGAACGCTCGTGTCTCGCCACTCCGGACACTCGCAAGGCACGCAGCAGGGGGGTGTGCTTGCCTGTCTTCTCGGAGGTTGCGGAACTGCTGCCTAAATTATCCTGTCGCAAGGCTCTCCCTGGGCCACAGCCTCAATAAAACACATTCCTGCCGTTTATGCGAACTGGTGTTGAAGTGCTCCACGCCACGCTGAGTAGAAGCGGTATAAGTTGACCCCATCAGATGTGCCTGACTTGTCCTTGAATGTGTAGCTAATTTTCTGAGATGAACAGCTAATGCAAGATCAGATGACATATGCATTTCTAACCTAACAGCCACTATTCTTAAGTACAGACCTTCTAAGATACATGTTTTAAGTATGTTTTCACAACATAGAATTAAAAGCTCTGTTTCATATCACCCTTAATATTCGCCCCTGACCTTAGAATTCTTGTTGGGACGAAGCACCTCTGCAGGAATGCAGCCTCTCTCTGTGACCCCATCCCCTGGCCCCCATTGTTCCCTGAGACCCCATCCCCTGGCCCCCATTGTTCCCTGAGACCCAATCCCCTGGCCCCCACCTGCTTGCTACGCTCCTCGGCGGCCCTCTTGTCGATTTCCGCCTGCTCGGCCTGGTCCAGCGCGTTCTCCTTGTCCAGCTTCAGCATCAGCATCTTCTTCTTGATGGCCTCCATCTTGACGTGGGTCGGCTGGCACTTTCAGCCAAGGAAGAACTGGAGAAGGCACGGGGGAAGGACGACGCGAAGGGCAAGCAAGTAGATGGAGGGGGAGAAGCCTGATCGGGACCCACAGAGAGCGAGAGAGACGGACGGACGTGAAGGAGAGAGTTCAACCTCGGACTAGTATGGAATTTTTTTTTTATATTTATACCATAGGCCTCTGGATTGCCCCTCCCACTTGTTAGTCCCTCCCCCTTTCTATTTTAGTCAGCCTTCGGTATTATTATTCCATGTCCTCTCTCCCTTTTGTTGTTAATCAATCACTCACTAGAATGGCCTCTTGGCTCCAAGACCCTGTTTCATGCCACTGTCCCTCAAAGTCCCCCTCCTCTTGCCTTCTTACCCTTTCCTTTGCTGTCCCGCACATTCATCCCACACCCGTTTCCAAGGCTTCCTCACACGTTCAGACCAGGGGATGCTAGCTGGGCATAGTTACCGGTAAAATAATGAACATCAAGTCGTCGTTAAAGCATGCAACATCGTGTAAAGAGGGAGGGACTTCCTAAAAATATTATGGTGATTCTTAAAGCAATAATATTATCTGCTGCGTTTCGCAAAGTGCGTTCATCTACTCTATTACTTATAAATTGCTTGTATCGTTAGTTTTCAAATGTGATATATAAGGAAAAAATACAGCTGTGAAAGGGGAAGGAGGGAGATGATGTATAAGCTGACATAATAATCTTTACAGCCACATTGCAGTAAGTAATGTGGCTACATTCTGCTACACTAGTTAGGAGTGAGCGATGGGATTGAAACAGGTGGGAAACAATGAGCGAATGGCGGAGACCCACAAAAACGGAAAGAACAAAATAAAGGCTTAAGATACAACAGCCAGCACCAGGACAAGGCAGCCTGAACTGGGACAGCTGGGCCTGGATCTCCCAGCCCCCAGTGCCAATGGAGAATCACATTGAAGTCGCACGCTAACGTCCAGCCATCCCTCTGAGACTCGTATATAAAAGCTGGAAAATATATGGATCGTTCTGGGATTACATCCACAAACAGTTCATAGCAATACTCACTTCTGCTATCTGGATTAACGTCAAGCTTTAGGGCTTTTAGAATTTTTTAGCATTTGAAAAAAAAAAAAAATGAATTAGCCAGATTTAAAAAAAAATACTTTTAACAGATGCAGCGTCCATAATAAAATAAACTGCTTACAAGCCTGACTGCATGCTTCATTGAAAGTACAGACTGCCTTACGCCTTTATAAGGGTACCTGGGAGGTATGCACTGCCCCCTTGGGGACACCACAAATTACTACACCTATTTCTTCTCCATATTTACTGAATGATCTCAGACAGAAGCCCATCTGCCCTATTCAGCTCCCTTTATAGCAGCCCCTTGAACTCCGCCTCAACTGCCCCCAACAGACATACACGTACAATGACAGTAATTCTACTCCCCCTGCCTGATGGAGTCCCTAAGATGGGTGAAGCGCAGAAATGTCAGCTATGTGCCTGCTCCTGGGATATTAATACTCGTCTTTTGGCTGACATTGTCCTGGTATTAGAGTGAGCGGAGAAAGATCCACAGAGGATTTTGCTCAGTTGGTTGTCCGTAACCTTCTGTGTTGAGGGAGGGGGGGTATCGTGTTCCAAAAAGTGACCTATCCCACCCTGGGGGGGGGGGGGCTGGGTCACAGCTAGTGTTAAGTGCTGCTCTGATTTCAATTATAATGCAACTTTGATCTTTGAATCGGAAAGGATATAAAATATAAATATCAGAAAGGAAGTGTGCCATCAACGTACCTGATGAAGACATTTCTTCCAGCACCCTTTTGTTTGGTGTTTGTTGGCTCCCTAAACCACATCAGCTACAGGTATCTGATATCTACAGAGCGCCAGCTTAAGTGGTAGGAAACAGCAAAAGTAGGACTAATGTCTAGTCTAAATGTACACAATTTGATTGAAAGCAGACACTGGTAATAAGTCAGTTAAGATGCAAGCTAATTGGAGTTGCTAAATTGCCCATAGGTGTGAATGGTGTATGGGTATGCCCTGCGATGGGCTGGCCCCCCATCCAGGGTTGTTCCCTGCCTCATGCCCATTGCCTCCGGGATGGGCTCCAGACCCCCCACAACCCAGTAAGACAAGCGGGTTGGGATATGGATGGATAGTTTCCATGGAACAAATACCCTGGAGGTTGGACACATGTGCCAAGAAGGATTCAGTGTCTGACATTTTGCTCCTTCTAGCCCAAAAATGACAGCTTCACATTGGTTTTATATTTGTGTATTGAAAGGCTTTAATTTGTGTCTCTTTACCTCAGTACTCACATCTACCCCCAAAAGAGGCAGAATCCCTTAATTATATCCCATTTCGATGTAGAGTAGGACAAAGGGTAAACTGGGACAGTTATACCTGTGGTCTATTAAGCTGTCCCAGTTTACCAATGTCCACTCTACCTGTGGCATGTGTTTATGTTCACAGAGTTGGTCAGACTTTCCCCTGTATACTAGTAGGAAAAGTCCCCTGTATACTAGTAGGTAGGAATGTGATAGAGGATTTGATTCGAGCCATTTACACCAGTTCGAATGGACCAAATACATCTCAGGAAGTCTACAAGTCTTCAGCCCCACACAAGGCTAAAAAGGCCTGCTGAAGTTCTCCTTTGGAATCTTTCTGTGGGGGGGGGGGGGGAAGACAGGCGATCAGTAACCAGAATTGAGAGCTTCCATGGAATTATCCTACGTGAATTTTGATGACCTTTATGGAAACATGCTGCCGCTATTGTTTAATCAAACTAAGTAGATGACTCAAAGTAGAAAGGAGAGCTAAAGGTTGTGCACTTCCTGAAAATAAAATTCAGAGGGAGAAAGAAAGAAAAAAAACAGAGAGGAAAGTCCCCTGTAATTGAGGATGTACTTCTTGTTTACATATCTAATTACTATGAGGAAGCAAAGAACAGGAAGAAGAGGCAGGAAGGAAAGGCACTGAGCATAGGAGTTAAAAAGAACAGCCATCTGGACCTCTGACCTGCAGGGCCGAGTAGAGGGAAAGTCCAGCCAGCCGGCGGAACTCCACCCTGATGCTGAGCAGGTCTTCCTCACAATGCGACACCAGAATGCCCCGTACTACAGAACTCTTCTACAGGAGACACACGTAAACTCAGGAAACAGACTAACGCACCCCCAGGACGAGCATAAATGCGGAAGGGAGCTCAATGTCAAGGCCCCGCACCTTCATGGAGGTCTGCAGACGGTGCGCCAGGTACAGAGGGCTGTTCTGGATGGTCTGCACTGTGGAGACAGATGGTCGTATGACGACAGATAAGATTTTCACAGGCCTACACACACACACACACACACACACCATTACACTCTCACCTAGAATGTGGAACCCCAGTTTCAGATCCCCGGAGAAGTGATTTTGTATCACTTTTTCCACAAGGACCCCCTGAACACGCTCCCACTTGGACAACACTTAGAGAGAGACAGGGGAGTCAGTAAGTCGATGTGTTTACTGTGCTGTACATACGATATGTGCTTATTGGAGTTCTACTTACACAAAAATGTTCTGAGGGCAGAAAGAAGAATGATTGGTTCTGAGAGATAGTCAATCAGATTGTAGAGGAGGTGGGACCAAGCAACTAAAGAAGGCAGGACCAAGACATTTGATTGCTTGGTCCCACCACCTCTAGCTATTTGAATCCACCTCCTCTACAATCTGATCGGGTCTGTCTTTGAACCAATAATTTTTGTTCTGCCCTCAGGACATTTTTGTGTAAGGTAAACTCCAACGAGCATGGTATGTCCTATCTGGACACCAACAGCTAACAGACAGACCTCTATTAAGATGTTCTGCATCTCGCGTGGTGAGCACCTTGATCCAAGACGCCATGTCAACTTTCTTACTGCTGAAGGCATCAATCAAAGTCTACGGATGTTAAACACAACACTGCCATTGCATCATCATCAACACAACTAGAGATGACTCACTTCCATGTTTGCGCAAGGTGACTCCCACTAGCTTTTCCATGTATTCCCGCATAATTAGCATTTAAATTCTCATTATCCTTCTACAAACTATGATTCTTATGTAAAGCGTTTATCTTTTCATGAGGGAATCTGTAAAACACAAACCGTGGGGTATAAAAGCCATTAAACAGTATGAGGATTATCATCTCATGCGCACGGTGCCTAAACTTCAGAGCGTATCTCACAAGTGACTCACTTTGACGTCTCCATCGATGAGCTCATAATCAATTACTCCCTGCTGGTTCTCCCGCTGTTTCTGTGGGTAAGAGAGATCAGAACACTGATTCTCACTGGCAAGACATGTCCAAAAAAGTTTTTAATGTTTGTGGCATGAGACACAAACATTAAAAACAAATTAATACAAATTAACAGCAGTTACGATGTAAAAAAAAATAAAAGTGCTTAAACAAAACTAAGTATGTCAGAGTGTAGTATGCTATAGTCTTTGTCAGAGTCTAGTATGCTATAGTCTTTGTCAGAGTCTAGTATGTTATAGTCTTTGTCAGAGTGTAGCATGTTGTATGTTATAGTCTTTGTCAGAGTGTAGTATGTTATAGTCTTTGTCAGAGTGTAGTATGTTGTATGTTATAGTCTTTGTCAGAGTGTAGTATGTTATAGTCTTTGTCAGAGGGTCTGCAGCTGAAATAGGCACAGTGAGGAGGTGTGGGGGGGGTACCGTAAGAATGGCCAGAAGCAGCGTGCTGAAGTCCTTGCTGGTCTCACTGATCAGATCATTCTCCAGGTATCGATCAAACTCTGCACCAAGAACATGACTTGGGTGACTGTGCCCCTTTCTTAATTCTTAATATGAACTCGCTTGTGCAAAGCTGTACATACACAGCAGTGTATTGCAATACAGTTACCAAAATTAATTCCACAAAAACCGTCAAGTGAAACTGCGTTTTTTCATTTGACGACAGATGCAGAGTCAGGCAAGGGTAACCCGACTTCCTTCCACTCACCCTGCTTATAGGCGACAGTAATGTCTTTGAGCTGCTCTGCTGATCTGGTACACAGCACCTCCAGTAAGACCTCCTCATCCGTACCCAGGCCCTGTGCACACACAGCTTCAGCCCTTATACTGAATTACTTAGATACCCACCTTCCTTTCTCGTCGGTAACACTGTCTGGATGCCTCTACACATCTCCTAACTCATTTGCTGGTTGCCGCTTTGTTTTGCCATCTGCCCCTCTGCCTGTGGCTGCCCGGCGTCCGTAGGCATCCGCCCATCTGCCCCTCTCCGTCTTTCTCACCTCCATAGCCTGCCGGAGGCGGTGGGCATCGAACTGTGAGGGAGTCATCATGAGCCCCAGCATCAGGTCCTGCAGAGCCCCTGACAAGCATTTCTTCAGAATGAAACTCATGTCCTGGAGTTGGATGAAGCGAAAAGACAGGGAAATGGAAGATTCCATTCCTTCTTGGTGGGGGTGTCTTGATGATTATGTGTTTAGTATAGAATAAAATAAGCGCGGCTTCACCTTCCCCGTGAGGCTGTGGTAGGCCTGAGCGATGAGCTGTCTCTGTGCATTGGTACGGTTGGTCAGGATCCTTACCAGGGTGTTCCCATCTGAAACGGCAACCCTGATCACAACTTAAGTACCCTGGTGGAGCCTGTACCATAAAGCCAGACTTCTTGCTTAGCTGGATACCGTGTCAGATTTAAGGCAGTCTGGGCTAAAGGTTGTACTCACATTTGGCTTGGTTGCCCATTCGTGATTGTTGCCCCACTGGTCTGTGCTTAATGAACATGTCCCGAGCACAGCACAACAGGGATCATAACCAATGCTCTTATTTTGCGGCACGATAACACATGGTTTTTTCATGAATTTATCAAGTATGCAACACAGTGATTTTCAATTGATCATGCTGCATGTATAAGAAGGTAGTCACGTATTTTACTAAACCAGGCTCACTGTTGACGTGATGTCTGTTCTGTGTTTGAGCACGGTCAGCAATCACACTAGATGCATACTGTGCCCAAATCTAAATTAACTGTGCCCAGGCCTACTTCTTTAAGTGGAAACGGGATACCTTAAACCCAACGAGTTATCTGGCTAAGAAAGAAATTTGGCTTAGTGATACAAGCCCCTGCTTCCTATGTCTTCCATAGCCCAAAATAATTATCACATGACAGTAGAAGCAACTGCTAAAGCAGAAGGGAGAAACATTGTGGAATGGCATAAACCTTGCAGTATCACTAGTGAAGCACAACTCAAATCACAATGGTGTTACTGTGTGAGGCTGTAATTCAACAGAAAGTTGATCCATTATGGGAAATTATACTACAAAACACGCTCATGTGAGTTTTACTTATACAAAAATGTTCGGGGAGCTGATTGAAGAATGGTTATCTCTCTGAACCAATCAGATTGTGGAGGAGGTGGGCCCAGGATACTACATGAGGTGGGACCAAAACATCTTATTGGTTAGTCAGCCTCCTCCACCATCTGATTGGTTCAGAGAGATAACCATTCTGCACTCTGCTCTCATAATCTGTTTGTGTGAGTAAAACTCCCACAAACACAAAGCACACTGTACCTTTTTTCTCCAGAGCAGTCTTGAGTTCTTGGGCATCCTTCTGAGGATTAAAGCCAGGGAAGGGCCGGACTGTGCCCAGGGTGCCCCACCACATCTCCTTAAACAGAGTGGAGATGAGGCCACTGGAATGGCATTTCACAGTGGCAGGAATGTGATATCATAGCGAAACCTCTTAGCCAGCCAGACAGAAGGAAGACGAGAAAGGAAAAAGGTAAGAAAATGGAAAGAAAGTTATAGAGGAGACAGTAATGGACCGATTGGAGTTAGATCTGAGAGCTGAAAGCAGGGACACTGACTAGGGATTTTGGGCCCTATGAAAGCATGTTATATTGGGCCCCCAAAAGAGACCAATCCAATTATGTTCCATATTTTTGAAATTATCTAAGCTTCTCCCCTTTGTAGTGCCTCTGGCTGGAAGACTAATAAATAGTGTCCAACCCTTATTAGGATTTATCACATTGGAGATGCAGATGTTCAGAGAAGATCCAGGGAAGCAGAGTATGGAAGAAGGGCTACTCTAAGGACAGGAAGCAAGTCCAACTGCAGAGCTCTCTTTCGATCTCTCTCTCTCTCTCTCTCTTGCTCACACACACACACACACACACACACACACACAAAGGGCAGTTTAAAGTCAACAGTCCACTTTAACTGCGTGTCTTCAGACCATCGAAGGAAACTGGATTATCCAGAGAAAATCCAAACAAACAGAAGTCTGTAGTGGCTCCATCACCAAATTTCAGATGGAAAGATAACAGGCCACTGGCCGGTGGACTGTGTTGCACAGTAAAAACAAATCTTTTCGGATTTTACATTTTCATAGAGTAATGTTACTCAGCATCACAGCAACGTACGCGCTGGAAAGTGCAAGTGCATCCATGTCAGCCAAACATATATGGCTATTCACACTAGTGAACCGTTTTAAGCAACTTACAGTCTTTGCTGGGGGATTACTGTCCTCTATCTTCAATGGAGTCTCCATATCCCAGAAAGTCTGCATTGAAAAACATTTAAAGTGTTAAATGTAGAAGTGCATGAGCATTTTGTGAGAAACCAGTTACTCAGTAGCCACACAATTCATTGTAAAACACACGGTAACATAACGTTATTATGGACACATTATTGTCTGTTGCTTTAGAAATCACTTCTCCCCGGTTGGTCAAGACAGCATTGTTCTCTTTTATTTAAAATACAATAGACATATTTCACTTTATACTCCGATGGTGGAAAATGCTATACGTGGGGTATATAGGCTGCATAGCCTATGTGTTTGACGATCTTCTGATTATACAGTAGTAAGAAAGTATGCAGCCATTTGACACTTCAGATGAGACATGCAAATCATACCAATCAATGAATACCAGAAATAACAAAAGAAAAGCAACAAACAAGAAACTTAGTGCTTTGAGGTCGTTCTGGGGTCTTCATCACGAGTCCAGTCCACCTCCAGGCTTTCAATATTAGTGCAAAAACTTTAAACATGTGGTCAAGTGCATAGAATAGCGAAGGAAATCCACACATTTGACTCGGGAGGGACTTGACATCATCAATAAGACTCATTGATCATTGGTCCTGGAGTAATCGGTTTCTTCAATGGCCAAACAACAACAGCAATAATAATAATAATTATTTTTATTAAAAACTATTACTTTTATTAGTAGCATAGTATTATTACTCCTACTAAACTTTCATTTTTAAAATATATAATACAGATTTAATAATTCGGCATGTGTTCTCAGCTCATAAATATTCGAAGGTGTCCACAATTAAATTAGTGCGACATAAATTAACGCGCCAGAAGAGCCCTCGTGCTATCCCTATACGTGATGGTACTCTCCCCGTATTTTGAATTTTTTTAAAACTTCTATAATCAGCCGAGTCTCAAATGATGAAGTGGGTCTTATCTACGTTCGCCTTATTTTTAAGGCATTGTTACCTTACCGTGCGGATCCTGAGTGGCTGCCTGGTCCGGGTTCAGTGTGTATGATAACCAGCGATGCGTTACAGGCTGTTTGCGGAGACCGCTGGTTACTCCGGCATGGGTGTGTCCGCGCGTGGGGAGCCCGAGGGGGGTTGCAGATGCACTCAGCACTGCATGACTTTGCCCTGTTTGAGCAACACCAGTCCTCTTATCCCAGATAAATACTCAGGTGTTTCCGGTGTGCAACGTGTTTGATCATTTATTAAGGTCTGTTGATCAAATCAAGTCTCATCTGCTTGGCAATATAGGATTATAGGATATGAGCGCGTGTTTTGTAATTAGAGTTAGGATGTGCTCTGTATACTGAACTCGATCTATACTGAACGGCCAGCAGATAATTAAGATTACTTTTAATTTAAACGTTTACATAAATTAATTTTAATTTTAAATGAGAGCCATTTTTTCACGAAGCAGTTTTTCCTTGGGGTGTCCGCGTTAAGCCGTTGTAGTTCAGTCTTGTAGGCTACTTAAAAGACATCCACAGACTATCTCTGAGATATCTCAGTAATACGCTCCCTAGATGTACCGCTTACAGCTATAGACAACAGTGCTTGTTGAGCTGCACGTGTCGTTAAGAAAGAAAGGAAAAGACAGTACAAATAATTTATGTCAAATTTATAAACACAGGCCAGCCAAGTAAAGTAAAAATTAAAAAGAATTGAAATAAAATTACAACATAAAAGTATGTCAACGTTTTTTAAACACAAAAGCAGATATTTATACACACAAATACATACTTATATATAATATATAATACGATATAGAAAAGAACACTACGGTAGTTTTCTTCATAAAGCAAAACATTCTATAAATTCTGTTAATCTGTCTTTATTTTCTATGCTACTGCTGTTCAGAATTGAGCGAAAAAAATTGACAGACTTCGGATTTGAAGATCACTGTTGTGTCGTTAATTCAGTCTAAAAGCTACGGGCTGCAGATTGACTTAAGTTTTTAAGTCAAGCCTGTAACTTAAGAGAACAGTACGGACGGCAAGATACATCTTATAATAAGAATTAACAAAAAGGAAAACGAGTTCACAGGGAACGCTCCTTCTATTCTGATAGTACAAGCAGTGCTATCTTCGTCCATCTTCATTAAACCCTTATACAAGCAATACAAACAGTTTTGGTTTAAAGTTGTTCTCAAAAATATTTCACAGAATTCTGAACAGTACATTGCAAAGCCCTTCCCCAATTAAAAAAAAAAAAAAAAGTTAAATCAAGCTGTCTCTCCAAAAATTATTAGAAAATAATTTGGCTTCTTAAAAGTCCTGGAGAATTCAAGTGTATCTGTCTTCAAGGTGGACTAGCAGGTAGGGTGACTATGTGTTGCCCACATAGCCTATTAACATAATAATATACAGTACATGTCCTCATGCACCAGCCCCCCCCCCCCCCTTCCCCCCATTACCCTTCAGTCACGGAACCATCCAGACCATGCAGAGTACTGAGGATGCTGGATGAGATTAGACATTTTTCCATCGATTATGTTACAACTTCAATTACATCACCAGATCCCTGAATCTACTCTCGAATTATGCGATTGCTGTGACTTTTCTCCTGTCCTCTTCCTCTTTAGTATTTTACCACTTCCAAAGTATAGAGGAACACTAGGGCAGAGAAAGAACAGAGACAGAAAGGGAAACTAATTCAAGGCTGATTCTAGAAGAGACCTAGTCTAGAATAAAATTATACTGTAACGTGTAACTTAATATGCAGTACAATGTTTCAACAAATATATACCAGAACATAATGTGGTATTTGGTTCCTGGATGCATTTCTATATACAACAGGGAATGATCCAATTGCGTGTGCAGCTCAGCAGGTTTGGGTCCAGGTTGACACCAGGTCCAGTCCCAGGTTCCAGGCTCTAGGTTCCAGTGAGGGTTTTGCTAGCTGCGCGGGGTCTCGGGGTCCGCGTCAGCCTCACGTGGGTCCGCTCCACATTCACTCTCTTCCGGAATGTCCTGAAGATCTGCACGGTCACATGACACCGTTAATCCTTAACTACTGCCCGCAAAGGCCCGATGTCGCGCTGCCATGGCGACGTGGGCTTCTTTGCGTCCCCGGCGCTTCCATTTCAGAACGCACGGGCAGGACCCACAGTGAGGACAAGAGCGAGTTAAATATTAGCCCAGCGCAAACCATCCGCCCACAGCGCAAACAGAGAGAGACTCAGAGAGATATCGTTTTACATTTGGACACACCTACACAATACATAGCTAGGGAGCGAAACACAGGAAGGGTGAAAGGGCAGGGAAAGCGAAGACTAAATCTGTGTGTGTACCTTCAATTCACATTATATAAAAGTGTGTGGGCATTTAAAACACTTAAGGGTTAAAAGGTTAGATGCTTATTGCCTTGAACTTAGCGACGTGCATTAAATGGATATAGTGCACAAGCTACAATAGTGCCAAGGGGGAATTTTCCTATCATGTATGATTTGTACTGAAGACATTAATGTAATTGCATTGCAAAATATGAACGGGACCGTCAGCAGGAGGAGGAATTGGGCCAAAGCCTTTATGGGCAGAAATCCGGACACCTGGCATTCCTGTTCGGCGTCAGAGGAATTCAAGGCAGCTGTAAAGTTTACATGATTAAGTGACTAATGAATGATGTAAGAGGCAAATGCTCGTCTGGATTTATGTAGCTAGTAAAGCCGGTCAGAAAATTCTCCGTCTGTGAATCAGGGCCATAGATAATGGTCTGAAATCTCTGCTGCTGTAAACTGCAGTGTGACTGTGACCACTGTCAGCAGTATGTAAATGGGATGGATGGTGCGTTTTAGCTCAGGGCTGGGATTGGTTCTCTCTCTCTCTCTCTCTCTCTCTATTATGCGGACGCTCCTCTACTTACGAGTTACGTTCTGAATGGCCGTCCGTAACTTGAAATGTTCGTAAGACGTTACCCAACATCGTTTTAAGGGTATACGCCAGTACAAAGGCCTAAGATGCTGGGAGTTTACATGCTACACTGCTGCGTGGTGGGAGTAGCGGCCAGAAGTCGTACTGGGCGGGAACTGGTGCGCAGAAAAAAAAAAAAACTGATGTCGCGGACAGGAAACAAAAGCCCACAGTTTGGACTTACAGTCCTGTTTGTTCGTATGTCTGAAAGTTTATAAGTTGAAAGTTCATTTGCAGAGGAGCATCTGTGTGTGCGTGTATATATATACATATATGGCAGAGTGCAGATTAGTGGGTTTGTGACCTGTGTCCATACTTGGAAGCTTTAAACCCTGGTGCTGGGCAGAGTACTGAGTAATCATATCACTGCTGGGCGTCTGAGTGAGACCCTTGACCTCAGTTGCTCCAGGGACCTTGGCTGACCCAGCTCTCTGTTCCTTATGTTAGATGGTGTCATATAACTCCTGAGCTAATGCTCTTTTCTCTTGTAGCTGGCTGTTGACTGGAAGCGCAGGCTAGCTGCACTTACGCATAGTTGACTAGGCATAATACAGACAGATACACACACACACACACACACACACACACACACACACACAGTACTGTGCAGAAGCTTTATGCAGTCAGATTGATATTTGAACTGGCTATCACACTTTGACAGGCATAATAGCATCTAACCTTTTAACCCCGAAGTGTTTTAAATGCCCACACACTGTTATATAATGTGAATTGAAGCTATGCACCATTTTAGTCTTCATGTTGGTGTAAAACTATGATACTCCTCTCATCACCTCATTATTTGAAGCAACCATCCAACATACCTACGTATTTCTGACTGAACTGCTACCCCACCCTTTAAGGCTAAACAATGTGTCATCGACTTTTTAAACTAATGAAATTAATCAATTAACTGATCTGGATGTGAATGGTAACAAATACACGGAACGGCTGAGGTGCCCCTGAGGAGAGGTCTTGGACCTGAAGCGGCGTCCATCGGACCACCCAGCGGGACATCGGTAAGTGTTTGGAGGACGGGGGACATTCTTGTTAGTTTCTGTTGCGTTATTCTTAATTTTCATGTTTTATTGTTAAATTGTGTTTTGTTGTTCTGAGCACATATACCTTTAACACTCAGATTAATAGCTTTAAATGGTTACTTTGATTGAGATTTTCTCACAACACTGTGTATGGCCTTCCTAAAGGAATTACAATTTTATTTTTTACTTTTAACCAAATAGTTCTATTAACCACATATACAACAAAAAAAGTGTCAGTTCATAGGAATCGTATTATTATTATTATATAAGTAACAACAATATTAATAGTAATACCGCCTTCATAGGCTTGTCTGGGTGACATTCTGACCTCTAGGACTTTCAGACCGGGGGGAAATTCTGATGTCTTCTTCATCATCCGAGTTCTCATCTATATCGCTGTTCTCCTGAAGGCCGTCAAGCTGGTCCTCAGACTCCTGGCTGGCCAGTGGTGCCATGGTGCCGGGATCTACCTCAGCGCCCCTGCCCTAGGGAGGAGCCGGAGGGAAGAGGGGAGGGGTCAATGGGTTAGGGTCAAGGCCACCTCCACGGGGCCCCCTGACCTGCAGCGACTTCCGCCCGGAGACGCAGCCATCGTGCCAACAAGGCGCGCCAGCTTCCATACCGTGATATGGGTGAATCAAAATGGCTGCATATTAGTGCTGTTGAAACACACCAGCAGTCTGGATTTGCAGCCCGTGTTCTTTAATGAGCTTCATTACACAAACAAAGACTTTTTCCCCTCAAGGAAAAACCTGAAAAATCCCACATATTGGCTAAAAATGACTGTGATTCATGCCAGTGCCTTTCCCTGCACTCCTTCAGATCGCCCCGCAGAATCCTATTATTCACACTGCATTCCTTACTGATGGGCGGCTAAATTAATTGTTTAAAATGCGTTTAATTATGTACAGAATTGTTCCGTTGAACGGACATCCGGAATTCAAATCATTTACAATCAAGGGCCTCACATATTAGGAGTATGCGAGGCGCACACAGGCCTCATCAAATGAGAATCATTCCTTCAGGGCTGAAGCCGGGAAAATGTACGCCGTACCTGTTCGGAAGCCGCATTCCCCGCATTGTCCACCGGGGCGGCGACATTGCCAGCCCTCATGTCCTTCACTTGCTTCTCCAGCTGGGCGCGGGCTTTCTCGCTGTCCTTCAGCTTGCCCTCGGCTGCCCGCAGCCTCACCAGCTCCTCCTGCAGGAGACTGTGCTGCCGCTGAAGCAGAGCCAGCTCCCCCAGGGTGCCTGCTGGGCCGGCGTCCAGGCCGGCGTCGCGTGACAGGGAGCGGCACAGCTTGGCGGGGGTGGAGGACGCCGGCGCCGGTGCCGGTGCGGCGGAATTAGGCGTGAGCGCTGAGGTTTCCCGGAGGCAGAGCTCCAGGATGGAGTCCTGCCTTATTACCGCTGCCTGGACAAGGATAAGGCACAGCGATTAGCACTCTGAGAGTCACGAGTGTATACAGGAGTGCCACCGGCAGGGGGGCGCTGTGTGTCAGCGGGTTCCGAATCTATCCTCGTATCCGGTAGGTCACGGGCTCAAATCCCCATGGTCAACAGAGTGATCGTATCACTGTAGGGCCCTAAATTCCTCCACGGGATGCCGACTGATCCTCCTCTTTGATTCTCACTAGTGAAGATCAAGTGAAGATTGGGAAAGGGGGGGGGGTGGGCCCAAAGTGTCTGCAAATGAAATGAATAAATACATGGGACCGGCAGTGCAGCACTCCTACTGACCTGTAGTGCATGGAGCTGCGCACTGAGGTTCACCAGCCTCTGACAAACCATCTGCAACAGAGAAGCGTCGCCATCACTGAACGCAGCAGGAGCCTAAAGCGAAACCATGGCTAACGCTACTTGCTCTGTGATGGACTGGAATCCCCTGCCTTGGACACTATGCTGCTTATAACAGGCTCCCAGCCCCAGTCACCCCGTACTGGATAAGCAGTTGGAAGATGGACGGATGGACGGATGGATGGATGGATGGATGGATGGACGCTAAGGCTACAGGTAATAAAGCAGCTAATATTAGTGTCACAGGTGTTCTTTCTATATGTTTCCATGTGTTTGCATGCTACGCAGAAAGATACTGAGCATTATAGATGTGAGGAGCTTAGAGGTGAAACACAGCCCTATGTACCTCATTCAGTGGTCTGTCTTGAAGTTGGTTTCCATTCCTGTCCTGTGAAGGTTAAGAGCGACAAGCATTTTAATTGTACAATAATGGACCGCAGAATGCATCCGGACAAGGGGGGGGTGGGGTGCATAAAAGCATGATCCCTTGTCTGTTTGCTTTTGAAAAACTCAGACTGTCGACTGGCCGATATCGGATCACAACACTCACTGAGTATTTGATATAATTCGCCTCATCTAAAAGTCACGCCTCTGTTTGAAAAAGCTCAAACTTACAAAGCTTTAAACTTACAAGTTTTATCGGTCAGCATTCAAGTATGTCTAGTTTCCCACGATCGCTCATCACCCCCCCCCGGTTCTGCGGTTCATGTGTACAGTTTAACCCAAATGAGTGCAAAGTGTTAAACTGGCACGACAGGTTAAAAGAATCATCGGACGTGAATAGGCGATGGGCGAACGCGGCAGCCGCATCCGGAGCGCGGACGGTTCAGCGAGAGTGCAGGCGTGAGGATTAGTGAGCGCGGTGACCATGGCAATGAGAGGAGAAGCCGGCACGGCAGCTCCGTCAACGTGCAAACGGGGGGACACACTAGTGAGAGAACACCCTATTCCAGCACTTACACAATACAAGCAAAACTGCATTATTTGTCTTTTTTTTGTTTTGTTTAAAACTTCCTGCTGGGATGAAGCGAGTGGGTGTGGGCGTGGGTGCGAATGCATGGGAGAAAAGGCCAGGGACAATGACGGCAGTGAACGTGCCACTTCCATTTTATTCAACGCGTGTATAATGCGACTGGCGCCAGAGTGACTTGGAGCTGCCCATCAGGCCCCAACCTGTATGACCCTCCGTCTCACCTTGGCATCTGGGCTGCTGATGTCGTGCATCCCGTTGACTGATACCTCCTCTCCATCTGCTTAAGAATAGCGTGCGCGAGAATAACCACCTCGATTATTATAAACATCAAAAATGAAAATATAAGGAAAGGAGAGAAACTCCCATGGCTACGTAAAGGGGGCGCACGACACTACGATATATGCAAAATAAAATCTCTTTACATTGGATGATGCTCTGTTCTATAGAATATTAAAAGATTAGCTTGAAACACAGATACTCACTGCTCACTGGCGCCCCCGTGTGGTTCCCCTCATAGTTAGAGTCGCAAGATAGGGTGTCATCGATGTTGGCCCCAATCAGCAGTTCACTTAGTCTGTCCACTGATGCAGGGAAGCAGAATTCGAACATATAAATCTAGAGATTCACATTTCCCAATCATTCAGTAGCAATCAGACTTCAGTAAAAGATCTCCGCTTCTGATTACATGACAAAGCAGCACCACAAACCACATCAGTCACCCCCCGCCCCCCAGAGACCCCAACCCTACCCTCAACGATGGCATCCATGAGCAGCTTCTCTCCCTGGGGGGCTTGCGGGGTTTCGGCCCGGAAGATATTCCTGCAGTTGGCGGGCAGGGTGACCTCCTGACTCCCGGTCACCTCAGCCAGGTCTGAGAACAGGGTGACCCTCTCCTGCAGCAGCTCCAGAACTTCCCGGTCCTTCTGCTGAATGTCAGCTGGGAGACGGGGGGGGGGGGGGCGGGGCAATGAACGGGTGGCACCGCAGCATGGGAGCGGACAGGTGACAGAAGCAGGGAGCCCCCCCCCCCCCCCCCCCCGGGAGACAGGCTGGGGAGATCGGCCCGGAATGCGCAGGCCACCAATGCGATTCATTACTGCGCCGAGCCCGGGTGAGTATCCCTCTCAGACCCTTCAGAGGGGCACAGATGCAGAGCAGCGACCCCGCCCCCAACCGGCGCTGCGCTAATGCTGCGCCGAAGCGAGTGGGAGGGAGATTCAGCGCACGGGCACCACTCAGCGGTGCCAGGGGATGAGACGGAGGCGGCGAGAGAATTTACAGAAGGCAGAGCGAGAGGGAAGGAGGGAGCGAAGAGATTCGGCGAGGGAGAGCAGGAAATGGAGGGTGCCATCGGGGGGCGCTGTGTTCACCTCGTAGTCTTCGTATTAAGGCTTTGTCCTCCGTCTCGATGAGGGGGAAGTCCTCTCTGGATGGACAACTAGAATAAAAAGCGAAATGTTCACTGATAGTGGACGGTGATCATGTTCTCACCTTTATTACATTTACATAAATTTAATGGTTTAAATGGTTTAATTTTCCTTGATGGATGTGTATGGGGCCAGGGAGGGAGGGGGGCACCTTGGAAGGAGCGTCAGTCCATAACTGCACACACAGCACAAAGTCCCACACACAAATTCACTAAAATCTCATGTTTATCCGTGGGAGGAATCAAACCCACAATGGTGGGTGTGTGGGGGCCACACGAAACATACTTTTGGCGATTTTTATTCAAATGGCCAATATGAAAATTGTATTCGATGGATTTTTCCTTTATCGACACTTTCAGCGACGAATCAGCCTTTCATTTTAATTTATTTAGTCAACGCTTTACTCCAACGTGACATACATTTGTGAACGCAGGGTCAGCCAGTCTTTGCGACAATGGGGTTGAAGGTCTGGGATTAGAACCGACGGCTTCCTGATGAGAGGCATGGAATCTAAGGCTACTGAGTCACCCACCACCCCCAGACTTAGAGAAGGGGGCCACGTCAGCGTCAGCGAGCGTGCGTTTGTGAACGTGAGCGCGTGAGCGTGAACGTCGCGGGATCCTGACCTGCTGACCGTCTGCTGAATCAGTCTCATCCAGGTGTGCCTGTCGTCCTTGGAGGCGGCGTGGATCTCATACATCTCCGGCGGGCTGGAGTCGCTGATGAGGAACATGCCCCGCTCCTGGTTGGCGATGTCCCGCACTATCAGGTTCACCAGGGAGAGCACGGCGGGTTTGTCCTGCGGGGAAGGAAGGGATCGCCGGGTCAGCCTGGGCCGCGCCGGTGCCGCTGAGGCCCGGAGAAAGAGCGGGGCCGAAGAGGATGAGGATGGTGACTCACCAAGCAGGGGAAAATGAACTTCTGATCCTTTTCCTGCAGGAACACCAGGATGTCCGTCATCAGCAGCACCTGTACATCTGCGAACACAGCAGCAGTGTTACTGAGGAGAGCAACTGATAAAAGCAGCTAGAGCATCTCATGCTAACAGCCAGAAACATACATAGCAAAGCACACAGTACACTGGGTTAGCAGAAGAGCCCATTGTTAGCATATTGTACACTGGGTTAAGCTACAGTGCGCACTATTAGCATGCGTTACATTGGGTCAGTAGGATCGAATACTGTTAGCATAAGGTACATTGTATTAGCAGAAGCAGATACTGTTAGCATGTAGTACCTTGGGTTACCAGTAGCGCACACTATTAGCATTTAGTACACGGGGTTAGCAGGAGTGCACACTGTTAGCTTATAGTACCTGAGGTTAGCAGGAGCGTACACTGTTAGCATGCAGTACATTGGGCTACCAGTAGCGCACACTATTAGCATATAGTACACGGGGTTAGCAAGAGCGCACACTGTTAGCATGCAGTACATTGGGCTACCAGTAGCATACACTATTAGCATATAGTACACAGGGTTAGCAGGAGCGCACACTGTTAGCGTGCAGTACATTGGGCTACTAGTAGCACGCACTATTAGCATATCGTACCTGGGGTTAGCATGCAGCACACTGGGTTTACAGAAGCACATGCTAGATTGCTATGAAG
>JAABNY020000136.1:14355410-14376697 GCA_015164015.2 Brevimyrus niger
GGAAGGGGGGGGGGGGGCAGGGCCAGGAGGTTTTCCCCCACTGATGCAATCCAAGCACATGCCACCAGAACTGCCTGGCTGGAAAACTTCAAGGATGTGGCGTGGACAGAACCCAAGCCAGCACACACAATTCCTGTTTTTCTTAAAGACGCGCTGGACGGCTGAGCTAACAGATAGTGAAGCGCATGAGACACACACACACACACACACACACACACAAAAATATATTGCAGAAAACAGGCCCATGCAACACATAATGAAGGTACAGCTTTCCAAGTTGCCCACATACGCCGTCCAGATGTGTCCTAACTGCTACTGTGCCTTTGCAATCTCCGTGGCAATGCGCCCCTCTCAACGATCCTCCTCAGCCGTTTGGGCTGTTTCCTAATAACCCGATTGCATAACTCTCCTCTCTTCAAATAGAAAAACAAACACACAATACAGCTACTGATGTGACCAAGAAGCAAAATAAATTACAGGCGATAAATCCATAATTTGTTGTTCCTCGCGTCATCTAGTTATGCCAAAAAGCGCGAGTATTATCTATAACTGCATCACTGCTCCAGTGCAGCACAGTGGCTCAGTGTGCACCCCCCCAGGGTTTACGCCCTTCCAGTGTGTGCGGGGCCTTCCCACCACCCAGGGACACACAGGTTGGTGTCTGAAATGCCCAGAGCTTTAGGTATTTTTCACCTGCCTTGTGTCCTGTGCTCCCTGATGTTGGCTCAAGCACCACCGCTCTGTATGAAATAAACAGCTTTACGGGGACTGCACAGTTAATTAATCAAATAGTTAAGCCGCGGTTTTTAAATGGCGGTATATTAGAAAGATGTTGTACATTTTGGTTATATTACCACCATGAAAATCCGTAATGTGCTTCAAAAGAAATATTTTTCAAGAAATTTCCAGTTCCGGAGATTGTATCTCAAGTGTGAACTAAATTATTATTCTGGAGCTTATCTATGTGACACATGGAAGAAACATTAAACACACACACACACACACACGCACACACACACACACACACGCACACACACACACACACACACACACTTTCAACAAAAACTCACAGTCTCAAATTCTCATGACTCCAGACTGACTTCCTGTCACTTCCTGTAAGGACAGAAACATCTCCTGAACACTGGTGTCGTCAGGGAAATGAGCTCATCGTCTCTGCTCGCTGGCCTGCAACTTGGCGGTCTGCAAAAACGGCAGCTCACGTGGTGTTGGTGAGCGCTACCAGGGTTAGGGACGGGCTGCAGGTCACCATCACAACGGCAGGCAAAAACAGGGCCGAGTCATGCGACTACACACCACACACGCACCACACAGCAAGAAGACCCACACACCACACAAGCACCACACAGCAAGAAGACCCACACACGCACCGGAGAGCCAGTCACACACCAAAAATAGCTGCTTCCGACTGGGTCGGCAATTACCCGTTGGGGCAATCAGCAGGAGTGATGTCATTACTGAGAAGAGCTTCAAACCGCACAGCCTGGCTGACATCATAGCCCTTCTGAGGTGCAGAGGGAGCACACATTAACCTGGCGTGATGAGGACCTAAAACGCCCATGTAAAGCCTGCCGGGGCAGAACAAGCAGTTACAGGGAGCAGCACCAGAGACAAGCATCAGGCAGCCTACTCAACCAGCTGGGTATAAAGAGTCACAATAACAGATAACTCAAACAGCTAAGTATAAAGAGTCACAGTCACAGGGTACTCAACCAGCTGAGTACAAAGAGTCACAGTCACAGGGTACTCAACCAGCTGAGTACAAAGGGTCACAGTCACAGGGTACTCAACCAGCTGAGTATAAAGAGTCACAGTCACAGGGTACTCAACCAGTGGAATATAAAGAGTCACGGGGTACTCAACCAGCTGAGTACAAAAAGTCACAGTCACAGGGTACTCAACCAGCTGAGTATAAAGTGTCGCAGTCACAGGGTATTCAACCAGTGGAATATAAAGAGTCACAGGGTACTCAACCAGCAGAGTATAAAGAGTCACAGTCAGGGTACTCAACTGGTTGGTTGAAACAAAACTTTGGTCTGGATTTGTACTTTCTGGACCTGAACTTTCCACATCTGTCTATAACAGATTACTTTTGAGAGTTACTTCCCCAACACAGCATATCTGCCATTTTTGCCTTTTGTTCTTAAATGCTCACAAAGCAGACAAAGGTGTCTGGGACCAAGCCTGAATTTCTGGCCCTGACATTTCAAAATTAAGTCAACAACTGGCCGTGCTGCCTTTTCCATCTTACAGAGGGCCTGCCCCTTAAACTGCCACGCACCAGGAAGTCCCAAAACTCCTTGCTGCTAACATGACTTGAAATATTGCAGAAAAAGTGATGTATAGCTCCCTCTATTGGCCATTACTGGTAGCGACACTGGAGTATAACTTCACATTCATACTCACTTCAGTATAATTTCTGTTGCTATTACCATCATAGTATAGATACCGGCAGGTTTATTCTTTTGGGGCCCCACTGTCCCAGTCCAAAAGCCACCTCGAAGGCCTCGCCCCTCCCCCTGCATTTGTAAAATTTGCTGCATCCCCTTCAGCCGTTTTATTGTTTGTGGGGGAGAAGCTGGTCAACTTAGGCAAATGTTCTGCTTCCTACCTTTGATTTCCTTTTCCTGCTGCCGCTGGAATGTGATCACACCACGGTTGCCCATATTGTTAACCAGTGAGTAACTTTGCTAGTGAGCAGAATCAGGGGCCCAGTTGTTCAGAAGTGACCTGAACAGGCTCCAGCTTTCAGAATGGATCTTGAGAGTGAGTTCAAAAAAAAAAAAAAAGGATTCTGAAATTGGATTAGATCACGTAATCCAGTCTTGGTTTTGATCTAGAATAAACTTAGATTAGATTAAACAAATTTTGGCCCCATAAAATAATGTCCCAAACAGCAGTCAATATTGAACAAAAAAAAATACATTTAACCACCATTGATCATCTCATATTAATTACAAAGACACAATCACCAGAGATGAACCAATGAAAAGTGGTTTCTAATGATTACATCCCTTATTATTATATATATATATTATATTTGTATATTTGTGAATAATGTATATTTGTTTTTATTTGTTGTTGATCAGGATGAGGGGTCTGACTCTTTAAAACAAACTGAAAATAGAAGGGGATGTTTGCATTATTTTGTTGTACTATTGTCTCTCTTCAAATAACACTAAACTGACCCCACACTGGCTACTCTGCCTGTTCTTTACACAACTAGTAGGTAAAATTTAAAACACTTTTAATCCAGATTTGGCAGTCTTAAAGTTTGTATCTGGAACAGGGAATCCAACGATCCAATTTAATGTTGTTTTGAAAAACCAGCATAAAAGTAAAATAGAATAAATGATCCCGGAAAATAATACGTGGCATTTCCAAGTCGGAATCACTCCAGAATAAACTTTTTTGGGCCCAGAGGATCATAGCTAGGTAGCTGGTCAACAGAGCAAGCTGCTTCAGCATCTCATTAACAGGCAACACGTTTAATATTTATGCTATAATAATATGATGCAGTGACTGTTTATGGCCAACAGCAGGCCAAACCTCAAGGACCCTGCAGAAATGCACGGTGTGAGTGGTCGTAAACACTGCCACTGATTACCGTACTGCATTAAAGATGAATTCCTTTGAGGGTTTTCATAAGGGACGAGCAGCAAAGCAAATGTATGTCATTTGCTGAAGTTCATAATTGATTGTCCCAGTGTAACGCTTGCCTGTTTGAAAATTAGATTTTACATCCCTTTCAGATTTAACAAATCAACTTGTGCTAATGTCTCGCGCAAACACGGGAGTCCGTTTCAAAGTTATTAAAAGCTATTTAAGCTGCAATGAACACCAGGAAGGGGGAAACGAAGGAAAAACAAGCAGAAAAACAAGTTAGAAAATAGACCGATGCAGCCATAGTGCCTGGAACACATTTGCATCTAACGTTACTGCACTAGTCAATTTCCCTGTTCTACTTAGCCTGGCTTTTTTATCAAGCGGATTTTTTGTCATACAGCAATCATTTGGAGGGTTTCGCCAACAAAAATACCTTTAAATTGCAAAAATACGTATTACGTGCCATATATAAACCCAGACAGATGGGTTACAGCTGAAATGCCAAAGCTGTTATCAGACTCCACATTAAATACCTACAGGCGTATCGATGGAAATTTCATCTTCGAGCACAGTACAGATATCTTCGCCTTCGTGCAACCGAGCGAGCAATGGAAGTAGCGAAGCGTTCATGAAATATCTTCCCATACCGCAACAGGTATTGTATGGTGCTAGCGAAACCCGGAGGTTGTGGGTTCGAATCCCAGGGAGCACACATAAATTGTAACCCTTCCCCCTAGTGGAAGTTGTTCTGGATAAAAGCATCATATGAGTAAATATGATGACCCTGGGATGTAGGGATGTTGATTTAAACTCCTTAGATCACTTTCTTGCCAGGGTCCCGTTCACAGATGAACATTGTGAGCCTCCTGATAAAAAGGGGGAGCCTTTGTTTATGAATGCGTCCCGCTCCAAAGCCGAAGCCTTATGGCTGTACGGACTGAACAGTGCCCCCAACCCCCCCCCCCCTTTCCTACCTTATGGTTCCCCGACATCTTGCGCAGGAAACTCAGGGTGCGTCCCAGTGGGTTGCCTGTCTTCACCTCGTGCTCCCCCTGCTTGCCCCCCAGCACCTCCCTCCTCTCCTGGAACGCAACTCCCACCTCGCTGCCAGCATCCACACTGAGAGGGGACAGGAGAGAGGTGAACAGAGGCAGCACAGAGACCCCTTTGTTAGGCCGAGTCTCTGCTGGCCATGCATTTTCTGCCCCCCCCATTGCCCCCTACTGCTCAGCGCTCGCCACAGCACCTGTTCCCTTTTTTTGCGGTGCCAATGTCAGCATAACAGAGAAATTGATTTATTTCACGTACCGGTGTCAAGGCAGGGTTAGGGTTAGTCGAGAGAGTTAATAGTGCTCCCTGGTGGTCAGCGGAGGAAGTGGAAGTGTGTGCGTTTGTGTGTGTGGGGGGGGGAGGAATTCACTCACCCTTGTGTGGACTCTTCAAGCAGGGAGTAGACGGAGGCTGCTGAAAGAGACAGAAACATCAGTAAAGGCAATCGCAGCGAGCAGACGAGAAGTCAGGCTTAACTAGTAAGTACAAGGAAGTGAAGGAGTACGCAGTGACAGAAAGTAACACTGGGAAGAATAACAATAAACACCGGAGCACCACACTGACCACTGACAGCGACTGAAGACGGCAGGGAAACAGCCCGGCTACCTGCTCTCCACAGATGTGTAGACAGAGGCGAGGAGGACAGATCGGCAAAGGGAGGCTCTCTTCCTCTTTGAGAGGCACAAAAAAAAAAGCGCGGCGGTGGGCGATGCGGAGGGGCAGAGAGCGCGGCGGCGGAGGAGACGGGAACGAAAACTTCTGGCCACTGCGGACTGACGACAGGCACCAGCCGCGGCAGAACAAACGCAGGAAGGCCGCTTCCGCATCGCTGCTGGAGACTGCGAGCACGGCCGGCACACAGACGCGGCAAAAACAACACACACACACACACACACACAGGCGCAGGCGCAGAGAAGAACACGTGCTTATTGATTTCAGCGAATTGTGACCCTATGGGCCTCAAATCCATAAGCGCATGTTCTGCGCACCGACTTGGCGGCGCACGCACACACACACACAGACGAAACTCATAAGGCCAATAATTACACACAGATCATCAAAAAAGGGAAGAGATGGGCAGAGGAGGAGGGACCCCAGTGACCCCGTGTCAGGGTTTAGGGGGGTGAGCTCACCATGGTGATGTGGGTGTGAGTGTGAGTGGGGGATGGAGCTCAGCGACTGGGATTTGGTGAGAGTCGCACAGAGGGTGGGGGCAGAGGCACTGCAGCCATGTAGCTGTGCCGACTGCTCCTGCAACACAGCACAACGGAGAAGGTCAGACCGACGGCATGGAAACTGCGTCCTGCTGACTATGGCCAGTTTTGGCGTTCGGAAACCCCCACCAGTGCAAAAAAAAAGCACGGCGGTACTGACCAGTGGAGCAGCGGCAGTTTTAACCAACATGTGACGCGGAGGAACGTGGCGTTTCTGATCAGCACGCGGTCTCCCATCCCTTCTCAGAAACAGCCTGTTGGTCCATCGGAGTGTCCCAGCAGAGCCTTACCTCCAGCAGCGAGAAATGCTCCGAGTCGGAGTCCGCCTCCTCCTCAGTGAGTGACAGCAGGGAGCCCAAGTCCTGGCCGTAGTAGGTTATGGGGGCTCTCCGGGGGTCCCGCCCTCTGCGGCCCCCAAAGGGCCCGTCCAGCATTCGCTCTATGCCTGCGGGGTCCAAATTCTCCAGACTCACGCTGCCAGAGAAGAGAGAAGCGAGTGAGGGAGAGAGAGAGAGGAGAGAGACAGAAAAGTACAGGAGCAGAGCGAGGAAGAACAAAACTGCACGGGAGAATATGGCCTTTGTAAACGCAAAATCAATCCAGCCATAACGCCGCCGTCTGTTACCTCCCGGAGCCGGAGCTACCACTGCACTGCAAACCTTAAACCTGCTGTCACGGCAACTGCGCCCACGGATACTGCTGCCAAGGGTGTTAGCACAGCGGATACAGCTACACAGGTTAGAGCCACCTCCAGTCCAACTGCTACCGCTATCCCTATTACCGCTACCACTACTGCCACCTGTAGGAACACTTTCGCCATAGCAACTTCACACCGAATCCTATAGTTACTCCTACAATATTATTACTACCTTGACATAAATTTACCATAACAAACTAGACCACTACGACGGTATTCCCCGGTAACCAGGTGCCGGAGACCGTTATCCTGCTGTCCCCAGCGCGGCTCCCTTGTCTGACCAGTGGTGGTGACCATCGCAGTGCCACCTCAACACAAAGGGCCCCAATGTAGCAGCGAACAATAAGCTGTGGCCTCCAGCAACACAATAGGGACAGTGAGCTGCGTTTGCCGCCAGCAGGCTTCCCCGCACTGGCCACCGAGCCCGGGCCTGGGTCGACCCGCTCGGGGAGCGTGACGGTCACAGGGGACACAGTGGCTCCAAGACTGCAGGCCTTCTGTGCTCAGAAAAAAAAAAAACAGCACTGCAAATACAACTTCACGCAAATAGGAATCAGTGAAAAGTCCCATCCATCCACAGACCCATCCGTATTCTGTAACTGGTTATCCAATGGAAGGTTGCAGTGAGCCTGACACCTACCCCAGGATTTACAGAGCATAGCGCTTGGACACCCCCTGGATTGGACACACACCAATCCACCTAACCGGCATCGCTTTAGCAGCAAGCGAGAAAGCCAGTACAAAAACGGGGGGAACGTTCAAACTCAGGGAGCGGGTGTCGGGAATCGAACCCACGACCCTGGTAGTGTGGGGTCACAGTGTTGCCTCCGAGTTATGGCAACGGCAAGAAATCAGGGAAACAAATCACGCACAAAAAGTTAGATATGTGAAAATTGCTCACGGTTTAATAACACCAGTCCTGGTGTTCGAGGTATAACGTGCAGGAACTAACAAATCATTTCATTATGTAATAATGTCATCAAAGGGAAGACACTGCATGCGGGTCCTGGCTGTTCTCCACCGATTTAATCATTTTCCGTTTGCATTTTCTTCTGTTGAAAACCAGTTTCTCAGTTAAGTGAAAATACCCAACGACCAGCAAAAGGTCTGATCGCAGCAGGACAACAGAATAATCATGCTGTCCCCGTCGCCACTGCAGCCTCCACCCAGCGGACTGCCTCACAGCCCTACGCAGCTGTTCATACACGTTTACTTTATTTATATACATCTATTTATTTAACAGACGCTTTTGTCCAACGTGACGCACGCCGAGGCAGATAATAGTCATAATCATGAGCAAACAGCTGGTAAAGAGCCAAATAGGTGTTAGTGCAGCCTGACTGACCCTCCAGTGAGAGATCAGTAACAAGTTTAAGGTAATACTGGAGCAGGAGCTAAACAATGCTATTCAGATGGGGGGGGGGGGAAGGGAAGGTGAAAAGTTAAAACACGAGAGGAGGACCAAATATAATGTACTGCAGGTATACCCTCATTATACCTATGATAGTAACCTGTGCTCCTTAGTCATTAAGGTTGAAAGGAGCCGTCAGTAGCTGGGCCAGAATGCCAGGATTCCACTGAGCAAAAAGAAGAAAGCAGCACCGCACAGACTTCAAACCGTCTGAGTGGAGAGAATAAAAGTGCGTCTGCCACAATATTTGAACAACAAAACAATAGAGACAGTGACCAGGAGATCAGAGATGTGGGCCTCTGCGGAGGAAAAGCATGGGCAGGAATACGACTGTCGAGTCCCCATGGGGATTGAAATTCTCAGAAGACCCGTGTCCCGGACTGAAGGGCGCCCCCTACCTGCGGTTCTTGGGCTGCGCATTTCCCAGCAGCCCCGAAATCTGGTCCCAGCTAAACCTCCTTCTGTGGTCCTGCTTCCCCGGCGTGGAAAAGAACGGGGGGCGCTGGACCTCCATCCTGCCTCCGAGGAGAGGCAGGGGAAACGGGGCGACGCGGCGGGATAAGGGAGGGGATACGCTGAGACGACAGGGACCGGGGGTTAGGGCGAGGTGTGCTGGTCATCTGGAAGGAGAGAAACGTGGCTTTGAGAGGCACTCGTGTAGATGCAGATCACAGAGCAGAGTCAAGAGCGTCAGCCCCGATTTTTTACTAACGTTTTTCCATTAGTGCTGAATGTGAGATATGGGAGACAATCATAAATTTGGCCAAATGTAGCCTATAGATATGTATAAACACACATACATATTTAGAGACTTTAGCTGTATACAATACTAATCAAAAGTATGGAAACACCTGCTTTTAATACATCTGTGTCTATTTCAGCTATGTTATTGACCATAGAGCAGGGCTCTTCAACTCTGGACCTCGATTCCAAATCCAGGCCTGATTTTCAGTTCTCCCAGGCAGTTGTTTAATAATTACTGATTCTGATTGGTCAGAGGCTTCACACCTGACTGACAGGTAAAGGAAGGCTGGAAAGCCAGCAGTGCTCGGACCTCAAGGACCGTGAGTTGAATGACCCTGCCACAGAGTAAAAGGCAATGAAACGAGACATATAAAATATTGCAAGGATCACGCCATCTCAACTTTTTTTTTCAAATTTCAGACTTTTCAATTTAGCCCCCTTTTGCTTTGGTGACACCATCACAGACTCCTGACATTCTTTCAATCATCTTCCAGATGAAGCCACCTGGAACGCTTCTCCAACAGGCCTGAAGGAGTTTCCACAAGTTCTGGGCATAAGTTGGCTACCTTGCTATTACTCTTTGATCCCACTCATCTCAAACCAGCTCTAAAGGGTTTCAGCCGGGTGGGGGGGGGGGGTCATTCGTCACAGCACACTGTCCCCTTCCTTGTTTACAAGATAATACTTACTTCAATCTCAAGGTACGTTTAGGGTTATTATCTTGTTGAAAAACATGTGATTCTCAGTAGGTGTGTCCAGACTGATACTAGTGATTGGTACGGTACTTACAAAATATGAGTAGTTTAGGGGTGTTAATGTTTTTTTTAGAAATTTATAAACGAGAGGAGGCCATTGGGCCCATCAAGCTCATTTGAGAAGAACTTAACTAATAGCTCAGAGTTACTAAAATATTATCTAGCTCTGATTTAATTTTGGTCAGTTAAACCATCTTTAGTAATATTGTAGTTTTTCTGCTTATATACCTGTAACAATTCCTGAGTGTGGTGGGTGGGGGGAAGGTTGGGGGGACGGTATGGGGGGTAGTAATTGTCTAACACTTTTTCTTGTTTGATGAAAATTGTATGCTACTTTGAAAACGAATAAAAACATTGAATTACGCTAGCTCTGATTTAAAGGAACCCAGGGTTTTAGCTTGCGTTACATTACAGGAAGACGATTCCATACTCTAACTACACGCTGTGTAAAGAAGTGTTTTCTCAAATTCAGTTTAAAATGTTCTCCTGTTAACTTCCACCTATGGCCACGAATTCTAGTATTTAAACTAATATTGAAGCAACCATTTGGCTGAACAGCATCCAGACCTGTTAGAATCTTATATACCTGGATCATGTCCCATCTCAGTCTCCTTTGCTCGAGGCTGAACAGATTCAGCTCAGCTAACCTCTCCTCATAAGACATTCCTCTAAGACCAGGAATCATTCTTGTAGCCTTGTATTTTTAAGGCATGGTGACCAAACCTGCACACAATATTCTAGGTGGGGTCTTACCCAGGAATTGTATAATCGTAGCATCACCTCCCTTGACTTAAATTCCACACACCTCGAGATGTAACCCAACATCCTACTGGCCTTTTTAATTGCTTCCCCACACTGGTGAGAGTGGGACAAGGAAGCATCTACATACACACTGAGGTCTTTCTCATAATCAGCTACCTTTATTTCAGTGGATCCCATAAAATATCTGTACTTTATATTTCTGCTCCCTGCATTGATTACCTTACATTTATCTATGCTAAATTTAATCTACCAGGTATCTGCTCAGTCTCTAATTAAATCAAGATCCTGTTGTAGCCTCTGTGCTGATAGTTTAATATCTGCTACACCACCCACCTTGGTGTTGTCCGCAAAAAATAAACCAGTGTACTGTATGTTTTGGTATCAATTAGGAACAGTAGTGGTCCTAAAATTGAACCCTGCGGTACCCCACTATGAACGCAGGCCCACTGTGACATCGTGCCTCTAATAACCACTCGCTGCTTCCTGTCCGTTATCCAGTTGTCGATCCAAACTGCTACAGTTCCTAAAATCCCCGAAGCTTTGAGCTTAAGCAAGAGCTGTTTGTGGGGGACAACATCAAAGGCCTTCTGGAAATCTAAGTAGATCACAATGAAGGCCTTTTTGTGATCAATTTCTCTTGTAGCTTCCTCAAAGAACAATAGATTAGTTAAACAGGACCTACCTCTCCTAAGTCCATGTTGGCTACCCCTCAAAATGTTATTTGAATCCAGGTAATCTATCATTTTCACTTGGATTATAGCTTCCATTACCTTTCCAGTTATGCCATTAAGGACATGACCCCTATGTGCCAAAACAGCATCAACACCCCCCCCCCCCCTCCACAAAAAAAACCCAAACAAACACGAATCTTATGGTTTGAGTTGGCAAGCCAGTTCAACAACTGAAGAATAATCTTAATTTGCAATCTTTTCTAGCAGATGACATGAGACACAGGAATGTAACGCAGATAAAGGAGGGGAAGTCAATAGTGTAAAGTGACAAAATCAGAGGTTGACTGACCTGTTTTTTGGCCAGCACTGGTTTCGTTGGAACCCTCAGTGATAGACATCTTGGACAAAGAAGGCATAGCACCCCCTATACGTCCATAGCTGCCATTACAAGTTTACGGACCTTCAGAAGCCTCAAATTAATATTCACTAAACTTAATTAGATATTTTTCAAGAATCACTTTAAAACAATAATTTATTTACGATGTATAGTGAAGCTTTGTTTAACTGGCACCAGCATGGCTCCGTTGTGTTCCTTGTGCCGTGCAGGTCCCCGATTGTTACTGACGCCTATCCGCCGCGCACACGCGCAGCGGTACGTGTTCGCTCTCCGCTGCCGTCCTTTAAGTTAACGCAGCGCGTTTGTCACAGACTCGAAGAGTGTTCGACCCACTATGTCAACAGTTCAGATAACAGCGGTGTTTCCTCTTCATTCCAAGATGACAGCACAGTCAGTGAACTGCCCTGCTAGTGTTACTGAACGACTCTACATCCAACCAGATGTCAATCATTCACAGACGAGTGTCTGTCGCCGGCCAATATGCCCACCACGAAATTATGATTTGTTGCAGCTTTATTTATATCCTATAAACGTTCCAGTTATATGTGATTATATTCATGCACCGTGTCGGGAAAGTACTGCTTTTCTTCCCCTCTAGCTCCTTTCCTCTTTTTCTCATTCAGGTATTTAGTGTTACCCCGTAAGATAATATATGCATTTTGAAACAGCCACAGGTCAAGAGAGATAATCAGCCATCTGCTCTGCTTTTCCTCACCCAGATCAGTTTACGTTTTATGCCACACATTCTCTACTATTGTCTGAAACTGATACTGGATCAGACACGGGTACCTGCTCTGCCCAGGGAAAGCAAGGTGTTCAGAGAACATGAGCCCTCCGTCCCTCTGGTTTCGGGGGAGGGGGGGGGGGTGTTTGCACCAGGTCAAAACGGCCTCTTAAAGAAAAGTAAAAGTCCAGTGTTTTCCGAGAGGTAAGAATTCAGATTTTATACAAAAATCCACTGAGATTTCCATTTAACAGCTTCCATGTGACTTCCTCTCCTGCCCTTCCTCCATCTGCAGATACTGACTCTTGTTAGCATGGAAACCCCCACAAACATTGCATTTCAACATAACTGATAAAAACTGATCTGTACTTTAAAATTCCGAGTTAAACCTGGCAAGATCTGGCCAAAGAGCATTTAAAATGAAGGGGGGAAAGAATACAAGGTAACCGGTAGTATCTAATTCTTGATAAAAGGTTCAGCGATATGAACACGTCTTTAAAATCACATCCTTTTATCCCCTGCAGGCTTAGCGTTCGCGTGACAGTTTTGTGAAAATGTCCCATTTGGTGTTTTTTTACTGCAATTCACGTGTTACATTGTCCTCAAAGCATACAAATATTTTAAAATAATACTTTCCAAGACTAAGAAATTGTAACGAACAATGCTATCGAGGTTTGAAACGATTTAGACATAAGTGCGCTTTAAATCCCGAAGTGCAGGAGCTCATAGCCGTAATTAAACAAAGGCAAATACAGGTGTCTGTTTCCCCCCATTATTTTTAATTAAGATACAAAAAAATGTGAGTGGCTCATTTTAAAAGTCTAATACACACGCAACATCACTCACCTGTTCGCATGTATTTCCACAGAGGTGCGTCGCCTCCTCCGGCGGGTCGGACAGCGACCGGCGCGGCGCGTTTCGCGCAAAATCACCGGAGCGAGCGCACAGGTGAAGCGCCCCAGAGTCACAGCCTGGCAGCACTTCCCAGTTAGGCAAGTCCTCTTCTCCTTGGTCCCCCCCGGTACGGTGCAGGTGAATTCTGAGTCACTTCTTACTGACACGGAAGCCGGATTTTTTTCCCACCTCCCTCCTTTTTAAAAACGCCACTCCCTCTCCTAGGCAAGTCTCAGTTGTCTTCCTATTTAAGCAACATGTTATGCTGCACCGTTGTAAGTGTAGGCCTACATGCGCTCCGTTTGATGTGTTATATTCTGCGGTTTGGCTTTTTTTCTTCCTGAGCCCGTACAGGCGACACGGTATATTAATTAATTAACGCCTGCTGGGAGTTTCTTCCCGCACCTACGTGTTCCATTATTCCCTGCACAGAAATGATTCCCATGCACGTAACATCACCCTTCTCAGTTACAGGAAGGTCCTGGAAAAAGGGGGTGACGGGGAGAGAATGGCAGCAGGGGCAGTGTTAGGAATTTACAGTGTAAAAGCTTCATTCTTTCCTCTCCCTCCCTCTCCCCCTTGGAAGAATGCTGACTCCCTCTGTTCCATGGCGTGGCGAGCTTGTACGTTAGCCGAGAAATCCAGCACCTCCATTTCCTTGTACAAGATCGTATTGTGTCAGGCGAAATGGATCAGCGATAATTTATTTAGCCTAATTATGTAAAACCTTCCATAAACTCCGACGCTTAGCGGGAGTGGCACAGCATATGTACCTCGAAGGACAAAAATGTATGTCACGTAGGCTAGAGTCGGGAAAGAGCTGAAGAAAGTATACTGATATGTCATCGAAAAATAAAATGTTTTGTTTACTTAGTGTCATACTGACTCATCACTGGGGCCAGGATCTTAAGTGAGGAATGCAAATACAATATGTGTAACAATACAGTGCTACTGTTTGGTGAATTAAGCCAAGGTTGACTTCACTTGGCGAGCATGTAAAACTTTTTTTTATTATCATTGTTTATTTATGGTTAAAAATGATATGAACAGAGTGCAGTTCTGTCAGGAGGTCACAAAGTAATAAGACGTATTTATCAGAAGTCATTTATTAAATTCCCCAAAGGTGTAATGAAAACAATCCAAAAACTGACTTCAGGCAATGCACACGTGTTCATGCACGATTACATCTGACAAAAACCTAAAACCGTCACATTTGAAAATCAGTCAAGAATTTTTTTCTATATGTATATATTCAAAGATATTTGGGAAGCTACAGTAAAACTTGTCGGTGGGGATGGGAGGTGACGAGGCGTTAAGTAAGCAAACGTTCCGGTGCCATGAGAGATCGGAACGATGAGCGCCTCTGTTAAATATTAAATCATAATTACAGACGTTGTCCTCGATCGGTGGCATTTCGGGGGGGGGGATCCTAATGCCCCCTCCTCCCCTCAAACACCGACCCTGCTTGGTTCGAAAACACCTCATGGCGCTGATTTTTGATGTGCCAAACTTGGTTAACATACTGTTAAAACTGCTGTGTTCCGCGGAACAATAATTGTTTTTGCAGATATAACTTTCCTTCAGTAAACTAAACAAGAACCTAAGCAATGAAGGGTTCGTAATTTTAAGTTGCTACACACTATGAGACTATTCAAAAAATACATACTAGTAAACATTAAAAATGTATAAAATAAGAGTGGAATCTGTAGCCTGTATTTTGAGTCTTGGTTTTGCAATGAAGGAAAATAACAAAGAAGAGCCTGAATGGATGTTTGTACAGCGGAATATCGACTGCATTAGCTGTCCATACATCTTAGTTCTCCTCGATTAATATATTTGTAGTAAACTTTCAAATATTGTATAGTCTTAAATTATTTCATTGTTGTATTATCCTACATTTAACAGCAGCGTTATTTTACTTTATTTTGTTACTATCGTGAAGCAGTCTGGTAAAAAAAAAAAGATATACATACATATACAATAAAAAACTAAAAATATAATTCATAATGACCAGAGACATTAGAGAATTACATTGTACACATCACTATGTAAGCATCACCTTTTCATACAAAATGTATCAAATAAACATGTTAGAAAAATACAGTCCACAATAATTCTGTTTACAGTGCATGAACTGAATCACACCAAATTATCTGTTTCACTGGGAAAAACTATGGGTGTCAGGATGCAGTGAAGGTCCTGGTGAAGGTTAATTCTGTAGACGTGTATCACGCTTCTTGAACTCTGCATGGCCTGCGCAAACACATGCATCTACAATATTCCGCTCTTTCAGCTTTTGCTCATTACGGCAAAAATATAATTCGGACCCTAATTCAATATCTAGTTCATGTTAAACTCCCTATAAAAATATTTCATTTCCAGAAATTGGTACCGAAGACAAAATAACACCTTACATTTCTTAGAGGAAGATACGATTGCATCCCATGGCGACTCCCTCCCCTGATAGGAATGCCACACAAGGAGAGGGAGTCGGCGCTCCGGCGCCCCCTGGTGGGGACAACTAAGAACTGCTGCTGAGCCGGCGTCTGAGGAGGGTGGCCGGTTTGGTTTCCGTGTCCTCCTGGTCACTTTCGCACTGTCTCTGCAGAGGGTGAACAGACGTCACTCCTGTGCCTCTGCTACGGTCATATATCATTGCATTACTGTACTTGATTTTTCATTATTTTAATAATTTTATCTGCAGCAACTTACATTTTCATATAATTGTATCTATGTACACCCACAGTGTTTTAGGATTTTTTTGGTTATAGGTCCTTTGCATTCTGTTTATCGGTTTGTAACAAGCCAAAAGACCTGGCTTTAGATTCAGACAGTGTGGTATAATATATCATATAAACCAGTTGAAAAGAGTTGGGTAATTCAGATTCAGAGAGTAAGACCAGACCAAGATTTTGTTTCAACCAACCAATTGAGTTTAAAGAGTCACAGTCACAGAGGACTCAACTGGTTGGTTGAAACAAAAACCCGGTCTGGACTTTTACTTTATGGACCTGAATTACCCAACTCTGCATATAACTCAATGACATTTTTATCTTAATCAAAACAGCAACTCTCGATGTCTCCTTACCAGCTCCTCATCTACTTTTATACTGGGCTTGCAGAGCAACTGAAGACGACAGAATCGGTTACATGCCGACACCATGTTGAAGGACATCTACAGGGAAAGCACAGACAGGAAGGGAAATAAAGGAAACCGGATTAGCACAAAGAAAATTTCAAGTTAAAAATGACTGCAGTTCAGTTTCAAAACTGGACAGTAGATGGCGACGTCCACATGAAAGTCAACCTCATGGAGCTGATTCCTTAGTGAGTGAGATCACAATCATGAACATAACAACACTGCATTTGCTGCCTGCAATACAGCTCGATATCAACAGGGCCAGAGTGCAGCATCTAGGTGTATAAATAGGTAAGAATTAAGGCACTTTTAATCACGTCGTGAGTGTGACCGCAATCCGTCCCAGAGCAAACTGTGTGTGACTGTGCCCAGTGGCCTCTCCTTGTCACGCGTTCGGTGACACGAGCTCCTGACCCCTTCTGCCAGCCTGTCTGAAGTCAAGCCAGGGGAACACTGAGCTTATGCTGAGCAGACGTGGCCTCAGGAGCATCTGTACGGTGTGGGAGGTGGGCGGGAGAATGCTAGGTGGCTAAACGGCTAGGCAAACTTCCCGGGAGGGCGCCCCCCCCAAGCATTTTACAGGATGGAGGGTAGGCCGACACATCACCTTCCATTTCCTCTTGGCGTTGAACCTCTTGAAGTTCTTCATGTTGATGGAGGAGCGATTCCTGGTGGCGGCCTGCTTTCGTGTTAAGGGCTGGGGAAACGGATGGGGCGGGGGGGGGGAACGATCAGTTGACATGTCAGCAGGTGATCCGCACACACTGATCATCACCCCATGTAGACTTCGATTCCAAATCCAGGCCTTGTTTTCAGTTCTCCCAGGTATGCTAGCAGCAGAGTTGGGTACTTCAGGTCCAGAGAGTATAAATCCAGACCAAGGTTTTGTTTCAACCAACCGTTTGTGGGTAAAGAGTCACAGTCACAAGGTATTCAGCTGTCTGGTTGAAACAAAATCCCGGTCTGGACTTTTACTCTCCGGACCTGAACTGTCCAACTCTTGCTATCAGACGTTGAGGACCACGATTTGAACAGCCCTGCACTAGGAGCCAAAAACCCGGTCCCCTTTCTCACCTTAATCCAGGGATGGAGTAGACACTCATCTGCCGTCATTCTCTCACTGTACAGACAAACAAAGGACTCAGCATTTCCCTCTCCACTGCTGCCGAATGACACATATCCCCCATGTTGCCTATGTAAAACCATCCCCAGCATTTATACTCCACCTGTCGCACATCCTTAAGACCATTTGCATGGCACCTTACCTGTTCTTCCAGAAATAGGTGCAGGCGCTATTTAATCCGGTTTCTTGTGTATTACTCACACCACCTGCTAGTTAACGCTTAGGTCGTCCAATGGGTAACCCCGCCCTCTGTATTGTTAGATCATCCAAACAAATTACTTTTGTTCCTTTCGCAGCAGCTTCTGAATGAAGTCTTTGGCCATGTCGCTGGTTTGTTTGAAATGGTAGTCGTCGAATTCGTAGGTCATCTCTACGATGTTTCTGAGCGTCTCCGTATCAGTGTCCCCTTGGAACGGGGACATACCACTCAACCTGTAGTAGGAGGGGGAGGTCATGGAGATTGCAGATTGTACATGCGATGCCAGAGGCAGTGAGTGGTCACTCGGACTCCCGTTATTGACGGAGACACTCACAGTATGTAGGTGATGACTCCAATGCTCCTGGGGATGACCACAAAAAAAAAACACAGACCTCCATTATTCCCAGAGCCTCGGCACACGAGCTCCCGCACTCACGGGTAGTCTACCAAATGTCGAGTCACGTGACAAAATAAAACGAAGTGATTTGACTGATAATGCCTGCATTTGTGACTTGTGCTGGTGTATGGTCAGGACTATGACTACAGGAAAATACAGGAGGGCGTACCACATGTCTGTCGCCTCACTCAGGGGTTCATAATTGATCACCTCAGGGGCTGGAGACCAGAAAAACAACCGAAGCCATTTCACTCACACAAAGGCATGTATAGAAAACACAAAATAATGTAAACATGGGCACTTACATTAAAAATAGGGAGGGATACAAAATATAATTACACTACTTCCACATGCACTATGTAGAAATACCATCAACAGATACTTAAGAACTATGTTTAAACTAAATTATACAATATATATTAATATAACATATAGCTGTTAATGTGCGGCACACAGCGCCTCAGTCCAACTTTGTGTCGTTGTACGACTTCCTGTCCTGAACCGCAACCTTCCACACATCGCCATGGCAACCCATGCACCTCCTTTATATAGAAGTAACCGAAAGATGGAATGTACCACTCACCGATGTACTGGGGGGTGCCACTTATGCTCTTGTACTCCTCCCCTTGTTCGAAGCGGTGAGCCAGTCCAAAGTCGATGATCTTTATGTTAGGATGCGGCTCTGCCTTTTCCGACAGCATGATGTTTTCAGGCTGAAGACAAGGGGTAAAAACACGGGACGAGTGGAACACTAGATCACCCGAAAGAGTGTGTGTGTGTGAAGCAGCCCTGAGCTCAGGCCTCACCTTTAGGTCAAAGTGGGCGATGCGCTTGCTATGCATATACTGGGCGCCGTGGAGGATTTGCTCGAGGAACTCTATGGCCTCACGCTCTGTCAAGTTCTCCTTCTCCGCCACGAAGTCAAAGAGCTCCCCACCACGGATCCTGCAGAGAGGGGGGCGTTATGAGAAACAGGAAGTGGGGGGGGGGTGTGTACCTGACAGAGAAAAAGCAGCTTGTAGATCTTTGCTTTCATATTCACAGCTTTTATTTGCGTAGGTAAAACACCCTTACTGCCACTAGCTGAGTCTCCCACTGGATGCTAAAAAAAAATGCCACTGGGCATCGTTCCTGCCTGCATCACTGCTGGGGGGCCCACTGCAAAGTTTAGCCCCCCCAGCCAGCAAATATTTCCGAGTGCCCCTTTTGATAGCGGATGATCACGCATTTTTCCGTTTACTGACATCAGTTTGGCACTGATCTTGGTATATTGTTTCGACTCATTAAATTCACAAACCTGTTGCAACACTTGCAAAGACACAGAAACAATAGCCTCACGTTCAGGAGCCTCCCTGCTTGGGCCCTTTCAGGAACCTCCAGTTACCGCATCTGCTCTAAACAGGCTGATGAGCTGGCAGTGTCGACTGCCATCGCTTTAAACAGTAATCTAATATTCCTGATTGGGGCGCAACCACGGCTCATTCAGCGGCTGCCGTGGTTAGTATATATACGACAATAATAAAGAAAACAAAAATGCATTTACAAATTTAGCACCCCTGACGACAACACACACCAGAGAGATCACTGAAGCAGAATGTTGCTAAAAATGTCCATTTCATGAAGCATTACAGAAACTGAATATGGACGGCTGAAGTGAAGTCGTAGGCACGGGCGCTGTCACGCCTAGGCTACCGTAATTTTCCCTCAGTAACCATTGCACTTAACAGCCAGGTTGTCGGAACAGGATTTGGTGGCTAAATGAGGAGTGTTCCACCGCAAATAACAGAGCAGCCCCCTACCCAGTAACGGCCTGTGTTTTGTCCCTGGGGCAGCTACGCTAACGGCAGCTACGCTAACGACAGCTACGCTAACAGCAGCTACCGCCAGCTTCGCTCTCTCAGGACAGGTTCCTGCTTGTCGGGATTCCTACGCGGCTGTAAACACCGAGGATAAAAATATGCAGCGAATAAGAAGCCTACAGGCACCAAAACAAATCTGCGTGAACCTTTGGGCTGGCTAGTTTGATCCTCCTCATACTCCGCATCTCTGGTTCATTTGATACTGTGCCATCTCTTAGTCCCTCTTTATTTTAAGCAAGAAGATGTCCCTAATAAAGAATCGCTCACTATAGTCATTTAAATCTCTTAATCCAAGGCTCTACTTCCCTTTGTCTCCTACACTCATAATGAGTAGGCCTCAAAACATTTGGCATGGCCATAGCTATTGGACAATGGGACCTCTTCTTCTATTCTTGACACATGACCCCAGCTCTATGTCCTCAAAATCCTTTTTCTATGGAACTAAAAAACCCGCTGTGTAGTTTACTGCAAAGACACAACAGCTAAATCCATCTTAAGGCTGAATATCTGTAAACACTCCTTACAAAACAATACCTACAAAGCATTCCTCTGCATGTACTACTTCTGGGCATGAAAATAATATTCATAATCTAGCCAGCAGGTCTGAGATATTTTCCCAGTCTAAGGTGTTGCAAGTCTATTTTTTGTACATATCTACATGTAGTTGTGAGTGTCTGTACCAGTAGGTGAGAGATGGGTGCAAGTAAGCGACAAAGCAGTGTGTGATTAACTATTACGTAGCTGACAAAACAAGTTTTTTCAACTTCAATAAAAAAGTGATTTATAGTTGTAGTGAATGTATCATAAAAAAAAACAGTGCAGAAATGTTGTAATTTATGGGTTAAATGACAAACAGCGGTTGAGGCCGGTTGCCACAATGGAAGAAGTTGGTCAAATGGTGTTATGAAAATAGTTTCACAGTAAAAATATTAAATGGCAAATGCACTGTATTTATACAGCACTTTGCAATCTATGCCACACATTCACACACTGGTGGCGGAGGCTGCCATGCAAGGCACCAACCAGCTCACCGGGAGCAATTTGGGGTCCAGTGTCTTGCTCAAGAACACTTTAATGGGGTCAGGAGGACCCGGGGCTCGAACCTGGAACCTTCTGGTTGCTGAACGGTAGCACTTCTTCCTGCACCACCATCACCCCTTTACAAAACCAGGAGAGTCACATACTAGTCATATCAGAGCAGCCTGTGGGATTAAGTTGCAGTACTGCAGGCACACACACACACACACACACACAGACACACACACACACACACACACACACACACACACACAGACACACACACACACATAGACACACACGTACACACACACAGACATAGACACACATATACACACACACAGACACACACATACACATACAGACACACACACAGACACACACACACACATACACACACACACAGACACATAAAGACACATACAGACACACACATATGCTCAGACATACACAGACACACATACACACACAGACACACACACACACAGACACACCCAAACACACATGTGCCTGATACCTCAAAGGGGGAAAAGCTCAAGAGTTCGTTATTGCCTCCATACAAGCTTTTCAATGAGTTTTCATCAGTGATATCACACCAAACACCAAGTTC